>PGIR01000022.1:0-280780 GCA_002812735.1 Scedosporium dehoogii
TTTTTTTTGCCATTAAGCTCTTTTCATTTTTAATCTATCTTCTGCCTATGCCTCTGAATAAGACTGTGTTTTTGTCGACAATCGTGCGAAGTGGAAACCCTACCCGAGGTCAGAAACACTGGTTGACGGAAGACGCGCAATGACGCTTTGACATTTTCAGGACAGCGAAACAGTGCTCCTAATATTCATTGTCCACTAAGCGATTCCAACAAATAATTGTCGCCGAGCAGCCCACGAGTCACGACACCCCTCGGCAGGGAGGCAAACAACGAGTTTACGCGTCACGAATCAGTTTCTTCCAGTTGCCCCAAAGCTATACAGCCCCTCTATTCTCACGATTATGGGGCGGTGGAGCATCCTCTCTTTGTTATGAACAACTTTGACCGGAACTCGGCAGCCTGTCACAATCATGGGAGCACACGATATTCTATTCTTCTCGGTGGCTGGTGGTACTGGGGTGCCTCCGACACATGTGAAATTAGTTTCAAAGAGCACGGCACGTCAGAGGGAGATTGCGTCACCAAAACAAACCCTTGTACGATTGCCCAGCATTTGGGGCCCCCAAGTTGGTCTGTGGTCACGGTTAGTCCATGGCCATTCTCGCATTATTTGACTAGAAGCCGCAGGACTGGAATTCGGCATCCCTTGAACCAGCCGCGACCGACGGCCGAGAAGACCTACCTCTGATCGACATCGGGCTGACCCCTGGCCCTGACCGAATGCGGTATGCTGTGATACGCAGTTGCAGGATACGAACACGGATCTCGCGTTCCCTCCTAAGATGTACATGATCCGCTTAGAAAAGAGCACCTCCCCAACCGCCGGGAAAGCATCATCTAGTCTACGTCACTGGCATTCGTTTCATCTGCCCCTAAGCCCTCGCCATACCCGGGGCTGGAAGAACGGATCCAGAAGCGGCCGGCGGAGATGCATGGGTTCTGGAAAAGAAAGGATATCTATAGGCAGGAAATCGACGGGGATGCATATGATGACACGGAGATATGAGTTTCGGGGCGTCGGGAGATGATGGAGCCACTTGAGGCTTAGCTGGCGAAGAAGAGATCCTACTGACTTACAATGTGATTTTAGTCTGTCGCGTTCTGCGCGCTTTGGTGATTCTTCGCCTATCCGAGTGCTGTAAAGGACGGCCCAGCCGGGGCCGAATATTCCCTTACATGCGAGCGAGGTCAATTAAGGAGTAGCCATAGGCGCGATTTTTTTTCTCCCTTTTCTAGGCAACAGGGGATGCATCAACTAGCTCGCGCGATCTCGAAGGAGAATCCCTCATGCCGCCAATATCATGGTGACATATCGACTAGCAACAGCGATCTGCATCCATGGGAGGCATCTCAGGCCTCTCCTTGTCACCTATTGGATTGCGGTAGAGATAACTAGCGGACGACCTAAGTATAAAGCTGGTGTCGCCAACGGCTGGGAGTGGAACGCACGAATGCCTTTCGTCGCGAGCGTGGGAGTCCCACGAGCGCTCGAGGATCTTTCCTGCGGCCTATGAAAGAACCAGGGGAGGAGAGTAGGCCAAGTTTCGCCCACACCGCCCCCGATGCTGTTTCATCAGGTGGCCAAACCGTGGATGCTCTTAGAGGCCCAGAAAGCCGCTGTCGGAGGACGTAATCGCAAACCAGATAGGGACCTATCCCACCGGCCTGATTGGGATTAATTGCGTTTGCAATTCAGTAGCTTGTATGTATCGGTGTCCATCACCGATTCTGTAGCGAGATATAAAATTAGGGGCAGACTGCTTGCACCGTACCGCCATCGCGCCGATCTTGGATTTGCAGCCGTTCGGGCTGGATCCGAGCATGTCCCGCAAATCAACATGCGGAACCCGAACGCATCAGCCTCGAGCTTCACAAAGAAAAGCAACTGCATCGTTAAAGAACATGCTTGCACATCAACTTCCCACCAGCACTCGCTCCCGGGCTGGAAAGACTCGCGTATAATATACAAGCAGGTTTCCATCCGAGAAAGAACAGATTTTGTAATAACCCGCCAGAAATCAGGCGGGCGTTACAACTTACCAGTCGAATTATTTCTACGCTATCCCTGCCTAGCCTTGTCCTCTTCTTTGTACATCAATGTGTAATAAGGGTGCCAATGCCAAGACTGTAGAAAATCGAATGCTAGACGAAGTTCGAAGCATCTTCCTCCGAGGCGTAGCCATTGATGTGCATTGATAGACAGCAGCTCCAACTACGAGGCGGCCTCTTGTTCCAGCTGTAATATGCCACATGGAATAATCAGACTTGGCTAAACAGCTGCACGGAACTTGCCTGTTAGCGAATAAGCCCCCCCCAAGACATTGATTGTTGTGGTGCACTAAAGCTCCATTTAGAACCTGGAAAATCCGGAAGACCTCTGGGAATAGGGGCGGAATCAAATGACTGAGGGTTTCTCAAGACGGGGCCTCGTAAAACTGCGTGACAGTTCGAACAACTATGGATGCTGCACCAGCTTCCTTATTCCTGGCCCCGAAGGGGATATGTACAGGAGGATTTCCGAAACATTTTTTTTTTTTTTTCGTCGACAGGAAACCGATTTCGGCATTACCTTACATCCATCTGAGTTGAGCCTGAGAATACAGGCAGTGTCTTGACGAACGAGTCGGTGCTGGCAGCTGTCCAATGACGTAATCCTGACCATATCGTTGGGAAGAAGTTCATCCCATCACTGAACCCATTCATCCCGAGACAAGGTAACTAAACGACCTTCATTCTTCAACCGCTTGTACTTGCCGTGGGTTTGATGGGATGATGCGGCTTTTACTTCGTATTTAGACAGGCTTGTCCCCCAGTAGCCCTGGTAAGACGGAACAGCTTTTAACTCTAACATCGACACCACACCCCTGCTCATTCTCAATTGCCGTTCTCTCGTGATGGAGCTAGGCGAGGTGTGGAGGGGCTTAGCGGGGAAAATGGTGGGGTGTCATCAAATTTTACCCCGCGCCTGAATTACCAGAGCAGAATCTGCAAAGAATACGATCTAGAGGCCGGGCGATTGTAGAGTGCGAGGTGAGGGAGAGAGGGGGGGCCTGGCGAGTCTGGAGTAAAGTCTACATAAGAAGCGGTTATGATTTTGTATTGTCACGCCGAGGTCTAGTCTCGGAGAACATGTTCCTGAATCATCGTGGTGTACTGATACAAGCTACGGACTTCAATTACCCCAAAAAAGATCAATTGAAGCTGGCAAACCCGCTCTTTAGCGACAAGCTTCCAAGTCCACTCACAGAACCAATTGGGAGGAAATGAAGCATGGCACGGTTATTAGTGCGGGGTCTCAGCCTAGATTATGATATGGACCATACTCTCGACCCACGTCCCGCACCACCCGTACCTCCGTGAGGTGAGATGAGCATGCATGGGCACGTCCCGCGTGTTGTTGTAAGCGTGCGTGCCTCGATTAACCATAAATTGGTACACGTCGAGCGGGCAGCACTAGCTGTAAGTGGCCAGCTATTTGGGACATTCGATGAAGGGTACCCGAGGCATCTCGAGCCTTCGTTTTGCTCTTTTGATCTGATTCTTCCATTGCCCTCCTCTTCCTCTACATTTTTGCCTTCTTACCATCTTAGATATTCAAGACTCTCTACTTCCTCCCGCGAGTCACCATTGCCCCGACATCGATTGACATCTTCTTTCCCTTTGCCTTCCACCATGAGTCCCGCCAGACTTCCTTTCCACGCCGACCAGATTGGGTCGCTAATCCGCCCCTCATCTGTCGCAGCTGCGCAGGAGCAGGCAGATGCCGGCCAAATCACCCAAGAGCAGCTCTGGGAGGAGCAGAGCAAGGCTGTTGCCGATATTGTCAAGAAGCAGCAGGAGCACGGAGTCCGCGCCATCTGCTCGGGAGAGTTCGATCGCAAGTGGTACTTTGGAGGCTTTTTCGAGAAGCTTGAAGGTTTCCGCCAAGTCGTCCCCGTCCCCTGGGAGCTCGCCAGGTTATCCGCCCCCCCGATTGCTGCGTTGAAGAAGGCCGGCAAGCAGTACCCCATGGCGGCCATTTGTGAGGGGAAGATCAAGTACAATCAAAGTCCGTACCTCGAGAACTGGAAGCTCCTTCGGTCCAATCTGCCGCAGGAGCAGTGGTCCGAGGCCAAGTTCACCATGCCCCCTCCTTGCTATTTCCACCTGCGATTGGGCCCCGGAAAGTGCTACAGCAGTGATGCTTATGCCAATGACAAGGAGTTCTTTGCCGACCTCGCCAAAGCATACCAGCAAGAGTTCAAGACGCTTCACTCCGAGGGTCTCCGCAACATCCAGATCGATGACCCCACCCTCGCGTATTTCTGTTCCGACTCTATGCTCCAAGCGTTGAGGGATGATGGAGAGGATCCCGAGGCTCTTTTCGACACCTATCTCCAGGCGCACAACGACTGCATCGCCGACCGTCCAGAGGACCTCCACGTGGGTCTCCACATCTGCAGAGGTTAGTTTTCCATCAAGGGGGAGAAGAAGAAAAAACAAAAGAAAGAAAAACAATTTCAGTAATAATAATTGCGTCTCTTGTATTGTAGGAAATTTCGCCAAGTCCATGCACTTCAGCGAGGGCTCCTACGAGAAAATCTCCGAAAAGATGTTCTCCATCCTCAACTACGACACCTTCTTCCTCGAGTACGATAACCCCCGCTCCGGCGGTTTCGAGCCCCTCCGATTCCTCCCCAAGGGAAAGAACGTTGTCCTTGGAGTCGTCACCACCAAGGATCCCGAGCTCGAGGACGCCGAGGTGATCAAGTCCCGCGTGAAGCAGGCCGCCGATATCATTGCGCAGGGTCAGGGCGTTACCGTCGAGGAGGCCCTGCAGAGCATCGGCATCAGCCCCCAGTGCGGCTTCGCGAGCGTCGCCGTCGGTGCTGAAGGGATGACCGAGGAGAAGATGTTTGCCAAGCTCAAATTAGTGAAGGATGTTGCTAGGGAGTTGTGGCCGGATCGGGCGTAGAAGCATTTACATTACGCTTCATAGCTAGAGCTCTTGAGCCAAGACCTAGAATTGGAGCGGTGAACCTGTGCGGGTCCTGTACGAGACCCTTCGTGTGTGTATAACGTGGCAGCGAGAAGAGGTTGGCGAAAGCGAGGAGCTATCAAGAATTGGAAAGTAACAAAAGATTAAGGTCAACATTATTTTCATTTCCAAATTACTCCCATCCCCTCGATGTGATTCCCTAATATTGTATGCACTTCATTTTCCTGTAGTTAAAGGTCCATGCTGGTAACGTCATGTAAAACATCTTTCATCCACGACCGAAAGTTGGCATGCATCCATTCCGCAATGGCCCGGAGCCCGGCCAGCGGGCGATACATCCCAACAATAGATGATGTATTTCCGAGTTTAAGAAAGGGCCAACGACATGCTAGGAGTAATATGTTAGAGAAGTGAAAGGGAGAAGAAAGAAGAGAGGAAGGGGGGGGGAGGGGCGGGGGGGGTTCTTTCATTATGAAATGGAAACATACAATTTCATCCCGTGAAGGAAACATACTTCTTCCGTTAGCTACAAAGACCGCCTCCTACTTGGCCTCAAAGACAAAAATGGCTGGGACGGTGATGATACCTCTCCTTGTCGGCCCGCTTGGCCCACGATGCAGCGCATCCGATTGTACCATCCGGCCAGACACATCACGAGCTGGACACTAGCATCCTCAGACTTACCTGAGTCGGACTTGGTCTTGATATATACTAGCGTCAGGAAATTCCGGATATACTTGTAACTCATCGCGTTTTTCTAATGCTCTGCACTAGGTTGAAGGGTTAAGATGTCCTTCACTAGCTGCTAGTCCCCTTACTTCTGGTTCCTCAGCATCTTCCACATCGAGGTATAAGCCGAAATCGACCATCTTGTGGAACGATTTGGTTATGCCCCCCCTTTCTATTACATCGGAGTTCTCTGTCGTCACAGAAGATGTGTTGGCGAGGGACACAGCGTCGCCGTCAGAGTCGGAAAGGCCCGGTCGCAAAGTTTCCGCATTTTGCGCTCGGGTAATATTCGTCACGCCGACCGAAGGGCACCTTTTCAATGCAAGTTCGAGGGCCTTTTAGCGAACACTACCATGCCAATGCGCCTCCGTGGCACGTTTTCGGCAGCATTTTGGGGTTTCTCTGATGATGTACTTGATAGTCTCCAACTCCATCAGGCTGTGAGCCTCGGTTTCCCCACCTCCTACACAGGGCCTAATGCCAGGCTCTCCGTCGTTTCTACTGCTCTGTTGCTGTGCTGGAAATTTTTCCGGTATTTCCCACATACAAGGGACCAATAAATACCCCGAAGCCAGACTCTCGATCTGACCTTTCAACGTTGTCGGCAGTATTCTATGGCTGTGCTCAATGAGCACTAGTTGACGATAGAGTTTGCGGGCTGAAGCCGATGGTATGGACTCGGAGAATTTAAACAGAAAAGTAAACTTGACGGGGGCAGCCAGGCGGGACAAGTCGGGAGTTGTCCTGATCTTGAACTTGTCTGGAGATCTCGAGCGACTGCCAGACCGGATTGCTGGCGGTCATGGAGCGAGAATTTCTCGTTGAGCCAAAGGCGCGGCAACGGATTTGTAGGATCATTGCGTAGGAGTCACAGCGATAGATCGAGCCTGGGCATACCCACGCGTCGTCAGGCTCTCGGGTGTGACGGGTCAGGCTCGTTTTGATGGAGAGGACATGGGGCCGGGTTCGTCGCCGGTGCCTTGGCAGAATTTGCGCTAAGGCTGGTGTCCCCAGCAGCCCAAGGTGGAGATGATAACAAGAACAATATTGAGATGAACTAATTTCAAACCAATTGCGCATGGCATCGATGAAACGAATCATCTAATATGGGTCATTGAGCTGTCCATAAGAGGCCATTGGTTTTCCGGAAAATTATGGATTTGTGATCAGAGTGCGTGGGGGAGAGGGGGGAAGGGGCGTAGGCGACGAATGAATACGTTATGATTTCCTCTCTCCAACATGACCTATGTTGCACTAATGCCCGGAGACGGAGTTATGACAGGAATTTTGCCAGCATGCGTACTAGATTTATACAGATAGTATACGCAATAGCAGCCGCAGCGATGTATTTGCGGATGTTAAGCCCCATGATACCTTGACCTTCTTTTTTGAAAACCTGCTAGAGTTGGCCGCAACCGCAATTGAACCTGATTCCTACCCACCTTCTACGAATGTAGATGGAGCAGACAACAGGAAACTCGCGTAAGAGTTGCGTCAACTATGGCGTTGGAACAAGCTCATCGATGGTAAACGGACGCCGTGGCTCCTTAGGACCGTTCAGGGCGTCGGCTCGCTCTGGTTGATCGTGGCCATTCTGAGGACTAGTGGCGCCCGGACTGTCTGTTGGTTTGGATGGCACCGGCGGATTGTCTAGCTCCTGGCGGGCCATAATCAACCTCTTCTTGTTCTGTTGCTCGAGAAGCGCCAATTGGAAGCTATACTCCGGCGGTATGTGGTTGCCAGGGTTGAATAGCCTCCCTACTGGTTCGGCCTGTGTTGCCAGGCTATCAGCCTCTCGACGGGATATCATCAGCCTCTTCTTGTTTTCCTGCTCTAGAAGCATCAACTCCGATTGAAGATACTCCATATCTTGGCCGGATATTGGCCTTTTCTTCCCCGTTTTACGTGGCCGGGAAATATTTTGAGCACCTGGAGGACTACCAACCGTGTTGGCGATGGCGCGGATTCTGTTATCTTGGCTGTTCATCGTTGCTCTTTCCCGACTGGCGCTGAGATCTTGGGCCGTGGCATTCTTTCCAAGTCCCTTGGCTCCTACCGACTCGGGGGGTGAAATGATTGAGGCTTCAGCAAGACGCATGTCCCTCTGGTGCTGTTCCTTCCCTGTGAACTGGCCACTGATATCTTGTACTAGTTGATCGAGCCCCACCCAACTAGTGCTTAGCGTGAGATAATCCACCCGACCAGAGTCCCTGCATCCCCATTCGCATTAGTTGCTTTCCAGTCCACATCAACTTCGTACGCATCTTACCGCGACGCCTCAGTAACTAGCGCCTTGATCTGCTCAATGTCTCGACGGAGAGCCTCGCAGAGAGTCTCTAACCGTCCACCCGCTAAAGCGGCTGCCTTCGCCTTCTCATAAGCCGCCTTCAGGGAGTATGCGCCGGGTCCCGTGCTCAAATTCCCACCATTTTCCGCGTGTATCTTGCCCAGCTCGTCCTGGAGCGTTGGGACTCTCTGGTCGGCGATCTCCTCCGTAACGCGAAGGAGATTTTCCAACGGGGGCGATGGGATACGTTCTTGTGTGAGGACGACAACCTAGCAGTAGGAAAATGGACGCATTAGCACCCCGCCCATCTCTTCGTAAGGGAGGGGGGGGGAAATAGACAAACTTTCATGAGATGATCCGCGAATGATCTGGATTCCTTGCAGATCCTATTGTATTCGTCGTTACCACTTCGTCGGCGTTCGGTAGCGTTACTTAGCTCTCCAGCAACCTCACAGGCTAGAAGAAGCTTGGTTACGCGTAGAGGGAAAGTAGCCATATTTAGGATCAACGATCGATGTACGGTCGACGCGGAAGTTGAAGCGAAGATGGCGGCTACTTCGTATCGCAATGCGGAATCGCCTCGGTGCCTTCTCCTGAGGGGAAAGTTGGGGTGAGGGGCAAAAGCCAATGAGAAGGACCAAGTCGCTTCACGTGATCAAGACATTCACGTTCACAAGATCCTTTACTACAGCCCGATATAAACACAGATCCTCAGTGACCGCCGACAATCCTTCTCTCATTTATGCACGCGACGAAGGGAGGCCGCACGGCGGGATAAGGAAATGGGTATCGCCCCCAATCGGAGACGAGAAATCCAATCATGGTCAACCGCTCCATAATCTATTTTAAAATGTGCCGAGAGTTGAGAACACAATCTCCCTCACATTTATCTCTCCGCTTCGATAGGGTCAGGTTTCTTGGAGCCTACCGGCTGCCCTGCGAAGAACGGTGTCTCCTTCCGCCAGACCAGCCCAGTCCCAGCACGCCTCCCAGACTCTCCACTGGGCCTCCTCGTCTAAGCTACCTTCCGATGGCCGGACTTCCTTCGTCCCTGCATAGTAGCCCCTCTTCCCCTGGAACTCGGGGCCAACGGTCAGCGCCACGAGATCGCGACCAGAGTCGTCGCTGGTACGCGCTGCCTTTGTGAAATGCCTTAGAACGGGCATCATGACGTTGACCGTAGCGAATATAGCCCTGAGAAGTAGCTTTTGCTCGACATGGCCGCGTGAGTCGGTAATGCCGCCGGGGTCCATGGCCGTTACGGTGATGTTGGACAAGCGTGGGTCCTAAGAGTCTCGGAATGTTAGTATTATTTTACTCGATTGGGGATTTCTCTCGACAGACAGATAGTCCCTCAGGTATTTATGTATGTGTACATACGGCTTGGAGTCTCTTATTGAGGTCGTGCATAAACATAACATTGGCAAGTTTGGCTGTGGCGTATCTTTGGAATCCGCGGTCGTGCTCCAGGCCTGGACTGTCCGGCAGAGGTTTGATAAGGGTGTTAATATCGACGGGGATCTGGGCTCTGAGCCGTGCCACAATATTATCCTTCTCAGTGTAATGAGCCTCGGAGCCGAGCATGATGATTCGACCGGAGTTTTCATTTACGACTCCGAGCAGAGTCATAACCAACAGAAAATGCGACAGGTGGCAAACCTGGAAAGCTGCGTCGTGGCCATCGACGGTAAACTTTTGACCGCGTAGAGACCAGGACGAGGCGTTGCAGACGATGGCATCGATACGTGGAATCTCCCCTTTGACGACGCGCCCCGAGATCCGCGTTGTGAATGAGCGCACTTCATCCAGACTGCCAAGGTCGAGGCGCTCGATGATGACTTTGTCTTTTGCCTTAGGATTCAGGGAGATGAGGTTGTGAAGTCTGGCTGTGTTTGGGTCAGAGGTCGAAGTGTTGCGGACTGTTGCAATGAGGGTGTGGTCAGGGTAAGAGGAGAGGAAACACTTGACGAAGCCGAGGCCCAGGGACCCATTTGCCCCCGTGAGAACAACTGTGCCAGCCATGTTTAGTTTTTCCGCGGTGATATGCCACACTCAGAGTCTTTACGGTTATCGGCAGGCATCCCTATGAAACTGTGATATCAGAACGAAGGCTATGCTAATTTATTATGTGCTATTTGGCAAACCGGATAGACCGGCAAACTCGACACAGAAAGCTGGCCCGAGACTTTGACGGGATTCCGTTGATACACACTTCCGACTTTCGGTGGTTAAGTAATCCGCCCGGTGACCTCACCAAGCCGAGTGGGGAAAGTGTCGGAATTCCGACCACCTCTGAAAATCCGAACAGACGCGCAAGTTTCCCGTTTCAATATCGTCTTCGAACCCTCCAAGATAGCAATTCCGACCATGGAGCAATTCCAGGAGCGATACCAAAACGAGATAGGCTGCAATACTTGCGGCAGAAAATTTCCCTCATGTAAGAGATACTCCATCTTCCGACACCCCCTTTCGCCGCTCTGTTCTCCCCGAGCTCCGATATATCGCACCCCTAAGCCAGAAGCTAAACTCACCCCGGGCACTCGCTCGGGATCATGGTTACCAGCGACGACGCGAGACCGACATCGACTGCGATGCAAGTCACGCCCCAGGAGTCGCAAGAAGGCATGCGCGCAGTGCTCCCGGTCCAAGGTGCGCTGCGATAACCAGGTACCGTGTTCTCGTTGTACAGTACTGTCCCTGGCCTGTTCGTATCCACACAGCGAGAACGGGGCAGCCAACAGTTTGACAAGCGGAGGACAGCCCCCCACCACAACCTTTTCGGCCGTTACTCCATTGTCCGATGCGCCACCTGGAGCTCCAGACCACGATGTGGTGGACCAGGGTTCGTCATCGGATAGCCTCACCGACGTGCTCTCGCTCGATCTGAGATTCGACAACGAAGAAGATTGGCAGACTCATACCATCTCCTTTGACTTTCAACATGATTTTAACCTCGATGCTGTCTCAGGTGGCAGTCCAGACCTGCCTGAGAAGCGAAGCCCCCAGGCCACTGCCTCAATGGGTCTCCCCGAATCGGAAGGACCAAACTCGGGATACTCGAAGCTGTCCGCCTACCTCACAAAGGTCTGGCAGAGTTCCGAGCAGGGCCTTGATTTCCTCGATTCTCTCTTCAGGGGATTTCTCGATCTCATATCTAGTCGAGGCAGCAGGCCTCCGTTCGTTCATTTTAAGCAATGGGATGTGACCGCGAGACACCATAGTCTTGCCGCCGTCGAACCAATCTGTAATCTGTACGCTACATGGACTCCGGGGTCACATAATGTTATGATGGGTGCTATTGAGGGGCAACTTCAGCAACTCCAGACGCAGGTAAGTGAATTGAGAATGTGCCCGGGTACGGTAAATGACCGGCTTCCATCACATTCGACCTTTATTGATTAAAGTAGTGCACTAGGTGTCCGCGGTCCGACGACGTTGCAGCGATGCAGGCCATCACGCTTTACGCGGTTATGAGGACTTATCACGTGGCAAATACCAACCTAGAGCTGATGGATCGGATATCATCAAGACTATCCCAAGTATGTTAAGTGCTGGCCCTGAGTTCTTGACGCCGATGTCCGCCGCACGTGGGGCTGACAAAAAGAATATAGCACTTCTTGAGCAAAAATGTACATAGGATAACGCCGCTGACCTCAGTGCAACCGACCGACTGGGAAGAGTGGATCATCAACGAGTCGATCCTTAGGTACATCCCCCTTGTCTTCTTTCCCTAGGCCACCTTCTTTCCCCTCTCGGCGCCTATCCCGTTATTACTTTCCCGTTGAAGAACGGAAACTCATTTTGACAGGACCTTTTTTGCCATTCACACTCTTGATTATGTCCGCCATGCCCGCAGAGGCCACCCCACCATCCTCTGCGCACACTTCGGAGATGCACCCCTTCCTTGTCTCCGCCGCATATGGGAGGCTCCCACGGCAGAAGAATGGGCCCAGAGATTCAATGAAACTTACCGCTGGGAAGGGTCGGCTCTTGTCGGCAGTGATATTTTGTCCTGGATAGAGGGGAAAGAGACGGGGCGAGAAGAGCTGCTGGCGGAATGGTTTTCGGACGCTGGAGATTTTGGTAGCATGATATTCATCTGTGCGAGAGCGCAATCTACTCTATAGCCTATGGTAGCTCGGGGAAGGTAGTATTTAGACGCTTTTGACGTCTGGGCCCTCGTCTTCTTCGGACCGTTGGCGAGGAGAGGGTGGGCTTGAAGATGCAAGATTTCTGAAAACATGCACACTGACGAAAAACAATCCCGTCTAGATATTCCGAACGTCCTAAATTCCCTCCTAAACGCGTATGATCTGAATTATCAATCTCCCTATTTTCTGCGAATCAAGTTATGTGAGCCTAAAGAACTATATACAAACTCCCATTCCTTCTTACTCTGGAAGCTGGACCGCGCAAACTTCAATAGCTTCTCCGGCTTCTAGCTCAGCAATCATTTCGTCCGATGCCTTCTGGCTGATCATGAAGGTTGGTGCCGACGGGAAGATACCTGGGATGCGGGCAAACGCACTGGCATCGACAACACGCAGACCAGCGACGCCTCTGACGCGGAATTTGGAGTCCAAGACGGCCATGGGATCATCATCAGCACCCATCTTGTTCGAGCTGGTGGGGTGGTGTCCGAAGGTCTGTTTGTGAATCCAGTCGATATCTTCTTGGCCACAGCTGCCATTCTCATCGAGCCCGGCGGTGCAGGGAGGCTCGGTAGGAGTGATGCCGATATCCTTGTAGATTCTGCGAATACGGGCTACAGTATCCTTCATGGCGTTGAGGTCAGCCTCGGATCCCTCAGCGTAATGGTTAAAGTTGATTTCGGGTGTATCCTGCGGGTCTGCTGATCGGAGCTTGACCCAACCCTTGTTGTTGACGGAAGACCCCTTGACCATGCTCACACCGTAGGGCATCTGGGGCTCTCGTGGTTGAGCGACAGGGTTCATGGGCCAGAAGCCTCGGAAAAGGAAGCCGGGTCCCCCCATGAGGAACATGTCGCGTTCATCGTGAGCAGGGAAATTGGTCTTGAACATGGCGACTCCGGTCGTACCTGAACCAGCAGATCCGGTACCGACGATTGGCATCTCCTGGTTGTCCATAAGGTGTTGGCCAACTCCAGGAAGGTCGTGAATGACGGGAATATCGAATTCTTCCAAATGCTCCTTGGGACCAATACCGCTCAGCATGAGTATCTGAGGAGAGTTGAAAGCACCCCCGGATACAATAACCTCCCTCTTAGCCCTCACTGTCTTCTTCGTTCCCGTCGCACCTTCTCCGCGGCGAGAATCTCCAGCATATAGAGACTTGCCCTCGAGGTACTCCACCCCGATAGCTCGAGGCTTATCACCGCAGTCTCCGCTGGTATCAAAGAGCACCTTCGTAGCAAGCGATGTCATGGATACGGTTAGGGGTTCACCGTCTTTGACAGCCGCTTGAATGTAGTCGCGTGAGCTGTATCGGTTTCCGTTCGCGTACTGGTGGTTTACGAGACCGAAGATGCTAGAGATCTGATCACGGTCAGGGACCATTTCGTTCGGGTCCCTGGTCAGAAGATCAGACATGGACCAGTCGCTGACGCCGAAGTCCTTGGCGTACGCCTCCATGACCTTGTTGCCCTGCAAATTGCCGCCCCTTGCCTGGGCCTTGGCACCCATGTTGGTTTGGAAATAGCCGTTGAAGCCATGGCCGGGGCTTCCGGGATCGGCGTAGTTGTTCTTCTCGATTTTTTCGAAAATCTTGTGCATATTCTCGGCCCTGAACCACGGTTAGCACTTGGGGAAATCTGGAGTGGGGAGCAGAGCACCTAGGGCACAGCGTTAAAAATGATACCACTTACTTCCAACTTTCGTCACCAGTCACATTGTAGTGGTGATTCCAGTCACTATCACTCGGCAGCCAGCACACCATAGCATTAACCATGGATGATCCGCCGAGAGTTGCACCACGAGGATAATAAACGCCTAAGAGCTTAGACCCCGCTGGTGCTCCGGTCTGACCGACCCAGTACCTGCCTTCTGGGGTAAGCCACGTAAGATGGCTGTAGAGTTCGTTTCTTGGATCGTCATCAGGGTAATGCTTGACATAGAAGTCCCAGTGTACAGTTGGTGTGTAGACACCGAAGCCCTGTCCAGGGCTGTCGTCTCCGGCCTCGATTAGGAACACCGAGTATCCGGCCTTAGCTAGGTTGGATGCCAGGGGACCACCACCAGGGCCACTACCAATAACGACGTAGTCGTACTCATCCGCTGCAGGTGCAGCAGGGGCCGAAAGCACCCCGCTGGCGAAGAGAAAGGCGAGAGATAGCCACTTCATTCTGAAAGCCGTCAAATTCAACGAGGGTGGTCGTAGCATTCACCGAGACAGCTTCTAGAGACGGTTTTCAGACTAGAGGAGACATATATCTCTTAGATACGGTCTGCTGGAAGGATAAAAGTTTATATATTTGACCCGGAAGCGAGCTGTCAAATCTCCCCCGAAAGGGTCTAACCATAGCACGATAAAAACTCCGAGCTCCTCCGCTACAATTTACGCGTGGCCTTCATCACAGTCAATAAAGTAAATCAGCCGTGGAGACCCCAATATGAGTTTAAAGATATTCGATGACACTTCAACCGGGCTATAGGAGACTGCTAATTTGGAGCGGATATCACACTGGCTAACACGGGGAACCATATTCAGCGAGTTCCCCGCAGGGTTTGGTTCCGGGTATATTCCCTCTATGATTGGCAGATGGGATGAACTTTTATGAAGTTTACTTAGCGGACCATTTGACACTCGCTCGACTGAATTGGAGCCCGGCGGATAAATGATGTCTACCGTACAATGGCCCGCATGAGGCCTCAGGGCTCCGGTGGGAAGGATAGAGAGGATGGCACCAGGCGGGCGACGCAGCGGCGCACTCTCACTACAAATATAAAGACAAATCTATTGCTAAGACATTATCAGATGAAGAAACAGTAAATCGGCAAAGTGTGGGATCAAACCCTGAATGGGGTTGCCAACCGACTGTCTTGGAATTATTTAGGGTATCGCCTAGTTGAATAAGCTGCTCCATGGCATTCAGGAGGAAAACTCATTCCGCGAATAACAGTTACGAGTTTTAACGGTCGCTTGTGAATACCTAACTGTTGATCTTGACGTTGTTTTCCCGTTTCAATCACGAATGCTAGTACATTTCCAGCTACGGGAAATGCATTGTGATGACGTCCTGATATCGTTGCGTCCATGTTATTACGGATTAGTTCAGGACCAGAATGCCCCATTTGACCGAGAGCTCTCTCAGTGCAGCTGGCGGCGTCGCTAGCGAATCTTAGGGTCGAGTTCCGATGAACTAAGTCGGCATCCCAATATAGTAACGGGCCGCTTTATTGGCAAGGAGCTGGTGGCGGAAATCGAAACTCACGGCGAACGGATTAGGTGATCTAGGCAACATTTCGACCTTGACAATGGTGCTTCACAGATACTCGTCATTCTTCCGGATGTGGTCTGTCAAGGAGAGCTTCTGGTAGTGACTATGTCCAAAGGCGCAACGATAGCCTATGGAATAATCCCGACCCGCAAAAGACCGCCGAGAACAACCACAAGATGAAGAATGGATCCCCAAGCTGTAAACTATCTACTGCATGACTTGGTCAGATAATCGCCAAGAACTTGTAAAGATAGTAGGGAACAACGTGGTGAGTTGCAAAACAAACCGGCAGAACCGTTCCGCTGCCTCCCTTGAGGTTTGCATGAGACGTGGAGCAAGACATTAGGCACTGTAGAGCGATGCAGAGCTTGTCTATGAGTTGGGCATTCCTGGAACGCAGCTTGAGGTGCGACTAGAGATCTGCGGCGGACAAGTCGGCAACTTGCACGTACATTGATAGGTCGTGGCTTGTCCGAAAGCCACTGCCAGAATTCCATTCTGCTATTAGGCATGGATGAGAGGGTAACGGTGGCGACACACATTCGAGGACTTTAAGGCAGACCTGAGTGACACATCTGTTAGAAATATGCACGTCGACCCGATATGGAGACCTGACAGCCAATCGTTCTGCCCGAACAACAGTTGCCTCATTTTATCTCAGTGGGAAATCACGACACCCAGTGGCCCAGCTCATGAACCTGGTTTCGGGTTATGGCTGTCCATTCATGCCGAATCTACGATTCCGTCATCCCTTGTTGTGCCTGGTGTGCATCTTTTTCCCCTTTATTCATCAACCCGATCGATCATATTTTGCACTTTCGACCTCTATCTCCCTGTCCATCTATTCACGCACGGATTATTGTCACGTCTCCGAACGACGATACACTACAGTTCTCCATTCCCCGCATAGAAATGCCCATGTTCGCCCCCCAACGTTGGAGATGCCCCATTCTCGGCTGCGACTCCGTCGATAACCCCACAGCGGGCGGCCACTGCCAACGTCATGCGTGCAAACGAGCGGCTTGTCCCTGGCCCAAAGTCGAAGGGAGCGGATACTGCGCGCAACATGCCTGCGACTTGATGGCATGCTCGAAATCACGACTCGATACGAGCGCGTTTTGCAACCTGCACGCTTGTCAATATTCTGGCTGCACAGTCTGCAAGCGCGGAGTTGGAACCGATGCCGGGAGTTAGTTCCCTATTTCCTTCTTCCCGTTATTATTTTCTCATTGCTGAGGGATTCCCTGCTCGCTAACATTACATGCGGCCAGCAGTTCTCGGTGACGCCTGCGACGAACATACTTGCCAGGCAGAAGGCTGTCCGAAATCACGACGACTCAAACGACCCTATTGCTGCGAACATTCCTGTCAGTGGTCTGGTCGACTCCCCTGCAACCAAGCCGTCGAGTCCGGAGCGATAGCTTGCCGGGACCATGTCTGCCGGTTTATAGGAGGATGCGCGAATGTCCGCAAGATAAAGAGCAACAGCGAAGCCTGCGACGAACACACCTGCGCCATATCGAGATGCTATCACTCCGTCGACCTTCGAGGGAAATATTGTGTGCTTCATACATGTCTCTGGGATCCGTGCAGTAAACGTGCCGGGTTCAGGGGAAGTCCCTACTGCGAGACTCACAAATGCGGGGCCGAGACCTGCCCAGCGCCCGTCATGTCGAAGATTGACTGCTTCTGCGACCATCACAAATGTCGGTATAACGGCTCCGACTGTTTAGGCGGGTGGACAAAAACACCGCCCTACTGCCAAGACCATACATGTGCCCATGATGGTTGCAACGGTCCGATTCGTCGGGGTGGAAAGCACTGCATTGAGCACACATGCGCGTTACGCTTGGAAGGTCAGCCCTGCACGTTGGAACGGAAACCCGGCGGCCAGTTTTGTGTGGAGCACAGCTGTTCGAAGTGCACGGAACCGCGCGAGTCGCCGGACACGAAGAGATGTATTCGTCACAGAAAGGACGATATCCACTTCGTCTATGCCCCACGGCAGTCGAAGGCGGATGTGAAGGAAGCAAAAGAAACGAAGGAACATAAAAAAAAGCCCATCGCTGCCCGTGACGGGGTCGGACCCGAGAAAGAACACAGGCATAAGGACTCTAAGACCCGTCATCTGAGTCCGCGGAGGGCCAAGGCGCAGGCTCAAGCGGCAACCATGGCCGCGGCGACGAAAGTAAAACACATACAACCACCAAATATGGAGCTGGGTGTTAAGGGTACTCCGTTCGCAGCACTCGCAGCAGGACCAGGAGGCAAGCCCAACCTCGGTTTGATCCCTCAGCAATTCCGAGACGACCCCAACAACTCTTTGGCGTACTTGTATGGTTTCCGCGACGCATGCCTCCACATGGCCGGTGTGACGACCGAGCAGATAGCCCTGGCACGGCCATTATCTCCGTCGAGACACATTGCCGACATTGACGGCCCGAGGTTTACGAATCTTGATGATGAGAAAGAATAGAATTGTCTCGAATACGGCGCAGTTGGAATTTGTCGCGCATGATACGCTCAAGGACTTCCAGTTTCATGTTCTAAACTTTATTCTTTGTTTTTTTTTTATCCCTTCCTTTCCTTTCTTGCCCCCTTTGTTGCCGGTTATGACAATTTTTGTATGGATAATGGGATGGGTCGTTCCCTGGAGGGAACTATGATGTTACTGCTCACCTGCTTGACGCAAGATTTACTTTAATGTAGTTGTTCATTTGACTTTTGTGAGAAGCTTATTCTGCCTTTCAATCCTACCTGCAGCATTATATTTGTGTTTTGATGTGCTGATAGTAATCTATCTACATTGTAGTCCATGAGCAAGACCATGATTCCAAGCTCGCCAAGAGGAGGTATATATTTGAGTGCCCACACTCCGCATTTGTTGATGTTTCAACTATCGAACCAGGTAACCCCCGCCATTGCTCCCTTTATCTGACTAGGGAACTGCATGGTGGGTGGTTGTTTTAGGTCTTCTCGTGAATATGTTTTCTCCTGGATATTGTTACGGCCTGTCCCGCACCTAGCTTTGCAGCCCTAGCCTTTGCTCTATAATCTTGACAATATCCGACCACTCTATCATGGCTCCGGAGCCAACGTCCCCACACGCAAGAGCCTTTTCAACGGGCCTGAAGACTTCAAACCATCCCGTGCGAGGGACTATTTCACCGTTGTCTTTCACTTGCCCCTCGGAACTCCCATCAGCCTTCGCTCCCCATTCTTCTTCGAGAACTCGAACATGCCGTGCCGTCACTGGGTGTAACCACATGGCAGTATTCATGGCCAGAAAAACAAGAATCCTCGAATTCTTCCCATCAATCAAGCCCGTGGTATCCCAGGCCCTGATTACGCTCACCAGCAGGGAATCCGACATGCCATTGACGACCTTGGCCAATGTGTTCGCGCTCATCGGAGCTACAACGAGGATATCCGCCCACCGCCTCAGGGCGATATGCAAGATCTTGGCTCCGCGGGTCCACGGCTCAGACCACTCGTCCTCGTCCTCGTGTACTCCGTCAACGTTCGGGAGGGAAGATAGCGACGACAGCGCTGGCTGTTCGTCTGATTGACCGGCAAGGAATTGGGATGCTGGTTTGGTGAGGATGACGCGGATTGAGACGTCGGGATACTTGGCGAAAGACGAGATGATCAGAGGAAGCTTGATGGTGGCGACGGATCCGCTGGCGGCAAGGAGGAGATGCTTCTTGCCGTCGTGGAGAGCTGCCTCGACGGCTGAGGCGGACGATGCCTCCCGCGAGGTGTTTTTGACGATACCTGCCATATCAGCTGAATCGCGACGTTGTTACGTATGGTATGGGTAACAAGGGTTGGGTTACGAAGCATGGGATGAGATCAATCTAGTTCCCTGTCAATGCTGTCATGGGTCATGGAGTGATATCAAAAGTCGCGCCTCAAGCCAAGCCGAATTTGGCTTGGATCCACTTTTACCCACGCCACTCGAATAATGTGGCGTGGGGCTAGGGTTAAGTACCCATCTGTTAAGTACCATTTCACGCGTTCTGGCAGTAAGGATACATTACAAATTACGAGATTAAGGACCTTCTCGCCGCCACACGGGACCGAGGTACACTGTCGGCACCATCTGGCAAGGAATTAGCGGCACGTGCAGGCATAATTCCGGGGTTGGTGATGCCCAAGCTCTGGTCACAGCTGCTCATCTCAGCCCCTGGCGTTGATCCTTGGAGTCGATATTGAGGAAGGAGCACCTGCACAACTTCTCGACATCGCCATCAACAGCAGTGGGAATAGGGACCTCGAAAGGCAAGAGCGACAATCATCGTTCGGATAGCTCAATAATCCTTTGCCCTGGACTGCAAACCGCTTTTGGCGACGCGTCGTGACAGAGCACCTTAAGCCGCTGACTCGCTCACTCGACGAAAAAGCCTCGCTTCTTGAGCCCTTAGATCTCGGAGGTGCACTTAAAAGCCTGTCGCGACGCGTATTTCAAGCAAAGATTCCCTTCCATACGACCATGAAGCACTCTACGCCAGACAACCCGGAGTACTTCCGGTCAAACCCCTGGTGTGCCAGCTACCTGGACAGCCCTAACATCATCATCGAGGTACCGCCTTGTCGCGAGGAAAAGCCCGGTCGTGGTGACGCCCTCTTCGCACGCACGCTCAATACCCCCGACACGGTCGCCAGCTTCATCACCTTTTACAAGAAGCCTCATCGCAAAGGAAGCCTCATCCCCCAGATCAACGCCTTTCTTAGCCTAAGACCAGGCCTCAATGGGTGGGTTGGTGTATGCCATGGTGGCATTGTCATGACCATCGTCGACGAGGTTGCAGGACAGCTCATCGACGTCAACCAACGGAACGGAGCCATCCCCCATCCTATGCTGATGACGGCATATCTGAACACCGAATTCTTGAAGCCGGTGGCGGTGCCTTCGACGATATTGGTCAAGGCAACAATCACGAATCTGGATGGCCGGAAATGCTATGTCGAGGTTATCATTGAAAGTCAGCAAGGGACCATTCTGGCGGAGAGTAAGGGACTTTTTATTGCTGTCAAGGGGCGATTATAATGGTCGGCTCAAGAGTTGGTGCTGCAAGGCCATTCAACATCTCTCAATTTTTTTCCCACTTTTATATGTATGTGTAACGGAGGAGGGAGGTTTGAGCGTGATAGAGCACTAGATAGAGGAATAGAGGGACAGGGAAATAAACATGGCGTGTTCTTCCTACTTCCCGGACGATCTTGAGGCCTTCAGCTCTCCGTAGATGATCACCCCAACTCGTTCAAGCATCATCGACCTCGCGTGGAATACCACATTCCAGCGCCGAGGCAACATAATATATTAAAGCAGCGTTGCTTTTGGAGGATGACACGGTCCAGTCCCGTGGGTGACTCGATATTGCTGGTTCATGTATTCGCCGCGCCACATTATATACGCCATGGCAGCTGATGGATTTTGTTGCATGACTCAGGAAGAGATATATTGAGACTCGCCTTCATGCCAAACCATGCGCGAGCTTTTCGGTCGGCCACGGCGATGAGGAAACTCCCCTCAATTGTGACCATGCTCTTGTAGCTGACCAAGTACGGAATGCAAAGGAGAACTCTTGGCATGATCAGGTCAACTTCTTCGTATTTGACTGCGCTTCAGCAGTGTTCCTAGTTCGACGAGGAAGCCCATGCAGGAATCTTTGTTTGAGCCCAATCAACTAATCAAGCCAATCTACTAATCAAGAATTCTGCAGTCTGACCCGGGGACCATACCCACACTTATCCGGCACCATGAAGAGATTTTCGGAGAATAAAAAGGTCCCATTCCAATACGAGCTTCGTAGGTTCCCCCGCAAGGATTTCGGGTCATCAACCAACCTCCCCGATTGTAGCAACGATCAACTGCAGAGATCTGCATATCCGCCCTCGTATTGACGTAGTGTTGCATCCTTGATGCAGCCTACGTCATTGTCTCGCTTAGAATCTCGCCTTTCCACACTCAATGTCTAGAAACTCGGGTCTGTTGATGCTCCACATCCCCCAACTTCCGAAGCGGAGACTGGTTCTTCCAGAAGTGTCCTGGTAGCGGGAAGCTGGAATGCTTACATTCCAAGACATGGGTGCCAAGCCGTAGTTCTTCGTATTCCTCCCCAAAGCGGCAATTTTGGCGCCAAGTATGGGTCGAGATCCGAGTCCCTGCGGTGAGCGGATCTTCCCTCATTCTAACACCCGAGAGCAAGCTAAAGACCGGTTTGTTGACTGGGGGGAGCTGACTGCCCAATGCTAGTGGTATTATAATTAGAAACTCGGTAGTCGGCTTGTCTTGCTTCCAACCAGCTGACTCCATCGAGCGATCATCGCCAGCCCCCAGA
Organism: Scedosporium dehoogii; assembly: GCA_002812735.1. NCBI lineage: Eukaryota > Fungi > Ascomycota > Sordariomycetes > Microascales > Microascaceae > Scedosporium > Scedosporium dehoogii. The sequence goes on from PGIR01000022.1 coordinate 21,755, forward strand.
TCTCGAAGTCGAAGGCTGCTCCAAAGAAGTAAGCAGCTCGAGAGATCGGGTCCATCAATGCAGGTTGCATTCCTCCCTCCCTTCTTCTTCCGGCTCCAGCTAGAGGGAAAGTCTGGGCAACGATTCTGGCTCGAGTCATGTGGTTAAGTGATATGCATCCGACATCACATCCAACATTTCGGACCCAGTATAATCGACTGATCCATACTGACGTGGTTTTGAGCATATACGAAGCGTAATCACACCAGGAGCGCGGGCGAATCTTCGTCCAGTGATGCCCAGTCCACAGCGTGATCGCCCATGGAACACAAGCATATAAGATGACGATGGTCTCCACGATTCCACCTGTTGTTTCCATTCTCGCCTCACAGTCTCATCATACAAGCCATCAGTAGGCATTAATAACCCACAACAAGCTCGCTCCCAGAGCCCCAGAAACAACTTTTAATATCCCACCAACCTCGCAAGACTAGCTCACTCGCAAACCAGCAACATGCGCTCTTTCACCTTCGCAGCCGTCGCCCTCTCCTCCCTCACCGCTGTATCCGCAGTCGGTTCCGCCCATGTCGTCAACAAGTGCGATTTCGCTGTCTCTGTCTGGTCTGTCGGTTCCGAGGTCGCTGGCCCATGGCGCCTTTCCGCCAAGGGCGGCTCCTACAGTGAGGGGTTCACCCGTGACCCCGTAACTGGCGGCCGCGCCCTCAAGGTGACTATCCCCGCAGATGGTCTCTGGACCGGTGCCCCCCAGACCAACTTCGCCTACAACCTTGACGGCACCAACGTCTGGTACGACCTCAGCGACGTGTTTGGCGATCCCTTCTCTGGACACAAGCTGTCCGTCGCCAGCGCCAACGGCGGATGCACCCCTATTATTTGGAACAATGGTGTCCCCCCTGCCGGCAGCCAGGTAAAGGTCTGCACAAGCAAGGATGACCTCACCTTCACTCTCTGTGCTTAGGGGTATGCGGCGGGAAGCGGCTGATATGAATGATGTCGATGATTAGAGGATGGTCGCAAACTGTCGGAAGGAATCATGAAATGGTGATCATATTTGTTTCTTGTACCTAGATATTAAGGGTGCTGATCTACAGTTGAGGCACCCCGAATAAGATAATTTTCAAGCATCGGCCCTATTATATGTCGTTGGCGTGATGTCCCAATGCCCCCACAATCATTCAGCCATACACCACCTTGTGTTCTGCAGTGTGGCCAGCTCGCCAAAGAGACAAAGAAATAGGATCATACAACAACACGAGGTGCGACTTGATTTGTCGAAGAAAGTGACGTGGTGAGGAAGGGTGACCACAATGATGACAGTGATATTAAGCACAATCGAGGAAATAGCGGAAACTACAAATATAAAGGAGATGCTTTCGGAGTGTTGAGCGTTACGTGCCTCAGAAGCCATTTGTGTTCAGCAGCTCTTTCGGACGGCTATGAGTTGGACCACAAAGCAGAATTACCGCTCGACCTTCCATTCCATCATAAGATTACAAGACGGTTTAATAACGGATTAAACCAGATTCCCTTGTGCCTACCCGGTGCTCTCCTTTTCAACAACCTCCACTTCTTCGATGGAAGCTTTATCCTTCTCAAGATCTGCCAGGTGAGTGGTACACTTGTAACTCTCAAACTTCCGGGCAGAAACTTTTGCCAAAAACTACTCGAGGAGAAAAAAGATATGTGTTAGCTCCTTTCTTTCATTCCCATGGGTTTGGTTGCTGGACGTACCATCTCATCGATCTCTTCCAAGGTGCGCCCCTTGGTCTCTGGGAGACAAAAGTATACCCAGATGGCTGCGATAGTGGCTGACGGGAACCAAATGTATCCGTACCGTGGACCCCAGTTGAGAGAATCGGGGTTGATGAAGTACGGTGCCGTGAAGGTTGTCAACCAGGCGAAGAAGAAGCCTACCGCAGCTGCTAGGCCAAAGGTATGGCTCCTCAGACGCTGAGAGGGCGCCTCGCCACCTACCACCCATGCGTAAGGAGCGACCATACCCTATGAAGAGGAACATGATTAGCTTTCCTCTCTGAACTACTTTGTCACCGGATCAAGGGAGAGGAACTCACGCAGTAGGTCATCATGTACAGACTTGTCATGGCGATAAGCACCTTTCCGGCCACCTTCGTATTCGGTACCTTGTCATAGACGACAGCGACAATGAGCTGCAAGATGCCGCAGATCGTCATGCCGTACATAAGTAAGACACGACGCTTTCCGAATCGGACGACGATGCAAGTATTGACGATGATGGCGAAGAGACCAACGGCGTTGACGACGCAGGACATGGCGAAGGCGTCGGGAGTTTGAGCCATTGTGAAGAAGTATGCTTTAAACGCTATTTGCCGAAGGTGAGACAATGTTAGAATGACGAATTTCTTTCGCAAGCCTAACCACGAGGCCCAATCGCCGGGTCGGATATCAAAATTATTTCAAAAGGGTGTCTTACCGATGATGAACATGGAGCCAGTGGCGGCCTGGAGCGTGACGGCTCCGACGGCTACCATTGTTCTCCGCCTGTCGACCGAGTTTTTGAACATGTCAAGAAATCCAACGCCTTTACCAAGCTCCTTCTCCTTTTGGATGACGTTCGAGATGTCGTCAACTTCAAGGTCTACGTTGGTGCCTTTTGGTCGGAGCCATTGTAGTGCCTTGCGACCATCTTCCACGCGGCCTTTGTGGATGAGCCAACGTGGAGACTCGGGGATAAACCACAAGGCGACAGTTATGAAGAGGGGGAATAGGTAAATCAAGCCCAAGGGGATGAGGTAGGCAGAACGGTCGGGACGCTTGGCCGTGGCCCAATCGATGATTGTTCCGACGAGTGATCCCTAGAGAGATAATTTCTATCGGTCAGCCGTACACCCCCGGAACTTTTTTCTTGAGTAGAAAGTTGTGTAGTGCTCACAAAAGAAGTCGAGAACTGGAAGCCAGTGAGGAAGAGACCTCGGTACTTTGCCGGGCTACTCTCCTGGATATAGAGCTGCGAAAACGTCATAAAGTATCCATTCGCCAAACCAATCAGTAATCTTCCCAAATACAACGCGCCGATATCAGTCGTTGCCATCATGATGATGTTGGATATCGCACAGAGGATACACGCGAGCCATAGACACGTCTTTCGCCCGAACCAGGTCGCCGATACTCCAGCAGTTCCAGAGCTTATGAAAGCACCGAGTGTCATCAGGGAGGCAATCAGTTGCTGGCGCGTGTGTTCGATGTTCCAGCCGCTGGGGAGATGCGGAGCAGGATATCCAAAAATCTGCGATGGCAACAAGTTAACAACTTGCCGTCCCCTGTGACTTTTTTCTTTTTTTCATTTGAGCGACGAGAGACGGCCAGAAACTTACTTTAAGAAATCCAACCATGGCCTGGAGACCACCGATAAGACCAAAGTCGAGCCCATACTGAAATGGCGCGAGCAGCATTATACCGCAGGCCACGAAGCACCGCCAGTTGTCTTGAATGGTTTCCTTCTCAGCCGCCGTCCGGGCCTCGCGCTTACTCTTCCACAATCCGAAAGCCATCTTTCACGAAGCCTTGCACAATATCACAGGCAGCTGGGGTTCCGTGTGGGCCGCTAGTGAGATATTTCCGACCGAACGTTCAGGCGAATTTCGGCGTCGATGGAATGATGGGGCTTAAAAAAGGGAAATTGTCTACTGCACAGCTCAAGAAAGCCGGGACGCAGGGTTAAGTAACAACGATGTCGAGCTTTCACTTACAGGCTACGAAGTATTTGGTAGCTGGGGGGGGGGGGACAACTGTGCCAAGCGTTGTATACCTGCATGCCGTCAACGATGCTATGCAAGTGGTCCCAATCACTTTCATTAACTGCATATTGCTGCATCTACTTGGGATCGGCAAAGCAACAATGGTATGGTATATCTGAGGCGCTGGCTTTCGTAGGAGTAGTGTACACTTTCCGGACATGCAGCGCAAACACTAAGAGCTGTCCCTAGAGACAAGACAACAAGGGGTTGGACTCTTGCGCCCAGAAGCCCGTGTATCCGGATCGTATATCGTAGATTACAACACGAGAAGTAAACAGCCTACAGGGGAATTTGCATTGCAACTTCATACCTGGAGATGCTTTGGTTGGATGATAGGTCGGCCCGTGTTTGGCTAAGCTTTCCGTGCGGAGAAATGGTGCGGGGGTTTCGGAAACCCGGGACGCCCACAGAAATGAGCGAGGGAGGTGACCCGCCAAGATACAGATTGAGGTGTGGGTAATACTACTGTTGCCATCGGTAGATCATAGGTGCCCCGTATGTTGGTTTCGGTAAGCTTTTATCGGTGGCTTTTCCATCTTTCCATACCTGCAATGGAGATGTTGATCTCCTCTATACCTCAACAGTTGAATGAACATCGCTAGGTATCTCTCTGGCCCTCACGGGTCTCGAAGATGAGACGCTGATAATGTATGAAAGTGGTACAATACGGATGCCATGGAAACACAAGAAAAGAACATAGCCGAGTGTGCTGATGCCAGAAGTGGCGGTTGCGGTCGCCCGGTCGACGGATAAAATGGTGCGAATACATCATGACGGTCCGCCGCGTTAACAGCCATGTATTATAACCACACCTTTCGGATTTAGGCATGTGCGCTCTTCTTGGGCTTGAGGTACGAGTGACATACTAGAGAAGAATTCAGTTCTCATTCGGGAAACGGAGGATACGGGTACCCTACCTTAGGGGACCTCCTCACTGACACCCAGAGGGGTGTCGCAGCCAGCAACCCTTCCAATGGTTGCGAGAGGCGATCCATCGACAACCAAATTAGGTTCCCAAATGTTACTCTGCTTGCTGGCGCTGGAAGGAATGTAGGCCGATCGCCGACAGAGGACGGCCTGGAATCAACACGTAGAGCCCCAACGCATGAAAGCAGGGCAAGGATTCTAGACTTCGGAACTTCACCCGCAGCATATTAGCCATGGGGCTGGCGTCAATATCGTCTGTCCATATGCCAGGTAATCCTGGAAATATAGCAAGGTGTGGCACCGAGTAACAACGGGGCCCAAAGCTGGGATACTGGTTTCCTCCAAGTCTACATTTATAGGACTAAAATCTCAGTCGCCTTGAAAGGAAACCTTCATAATGAGCGCCGGAAGTCAATGACAGTATCCGTTCTAACAAGGCGAATTGTGCCTCGTGTTCTAAGATACCCATACCAATCATTTTACCAAAATGTCGTCCATCATCAACCGTCTGCCGATACGCCGCATGACTCCATGTCCTCCTCCAAGAAAAAAACAAAGGATATAACGTAAGTACCGCACTGGAAAAAAAAAGTTGCCGTTATATCATCAAAAGAATACGCACGATTGCCACCGTCAACCTTATCCGGACCAGCCACCTCTGCGTGATAGTCGATCGCCTGCAACAGGCATATTATCCAACATTCCACTCACAAATCTCAAATGCTCATTCATACTCGCAATCATGCGGTTCAGCTCAGATTTGAGCTCGTCTTTAGAATCGAGGCCCTCCATCACCGCAACAGCTGGCGGTAAGGGGAGGAATGGCATCTCGAGTAGGGGCTGCATCGCCATCGTAGGCTCGGTAGCCCGGCGCGGCAGTTTAGGCTCGGATGGAGGGAGGTTTGGCTTCGGTTGTTGATGGGGCAACTCCGTGCTTGGTATTTCGGGCAAGGATCGAGCCATAGTAGCGAGTGCATAGTTGGTGTTGTCCTGCTTTGGGTCATCGCCAAATGACACGTAGATAGAGGGCTCTCTGTTTGACGAGGGGGTGAATATGGAGGCGTGGCGTTCAAGATCGAAAGGAGTTTTTGCAGGGTCCGAAGATACAGACATCCGATCTGAGTCGGATGTAGAGGGTCGAGGAGGATCGACATCAGTTGCCAAACTTGCATCCAGGTCGATCAAGCTCACAGTCGATACGCGGTTCGCCTGCACTGCAGGTCCCAAGAGCCCCTTTCCTAGCCGTGGTGTCGGTTCACCGCCCTCGTACATCTTACCAATGGAGACGTCATCTTGGTCAGGTCGAAAACGTGTGCGGTCGAAACTGGGGGAAACTGGAGACATAACGGGAAAAATCCAGTCTTGAGTTCGGCGATTGCTCGTGTCCTTGGGCTTAGATTCCGCAGGGAGAGGTTGTTTACCGCCTGGCCGGATAGTCTCCAAGTCATCCAGCTGGGGTGGTTTGGCATTTCTCTTCAATGATGATGCATCAAGATCGATTAGAGACTCCCTGAGCTTTGATTGCTTTGTGTCGTCTCGCAATGGGAGGTCAGAAGAAGACTTTCGCATCTGCTTCTGGTAGAAATTCTTCACGTTATCCTCGTAATTCGATATCGTGTCGGGGTCGAATATCTTCTCGAGCGGCGCCTTGACTACGCGGAGATTCGGTGGTGGTTTCCGGCGCCGGCGGTTAGGTGCCAAGGGTCCTAAGGGTTGCGCCGTCAAGTCAACGCTCGTGCCGTACGCGTCATATACAGCTTGCGTGTCGGAGTCGTCGAGCGCCACACCCTCCAAATCATCGGCTATCCCGAAATTCCACTCCTCGTTCTCATAGGCGGTAGGTAATGAATAATCGCCGAGGGGCCCCTGTGCTCCTCCAGCTGCAAAGAGAGACTGCCTAGTGCCTCCTTGAGATTCCCAAAGCCGATATGCGTTGACTAGTTTTGATAGGGATTGTGTAGGGTACTCAATCTCGCTGTTAAATATGTAGCGATGTCGCTGAACCATCTCGATCCCAGGCCGTTGCCTCGGGTCATCGACCATGCAAAACGCGACGAGGTCCTTTAATTGGGAGGAATAGCGATCTCCCTCTAAACGGGGACAATGTTGCTTGAGATAACTCCCAAATTGCGACGGATCGATAGCCGTGGTCGCGTTCGGAGGTAGGCCTGTGGAGACCTCGAAGGCCATGGATCCAAGGGCCCAGATATCCACCTCGGTTCCATAGGCAACATGGGCCTCGAAAAGTTCGGGGGCCATCCACTGCAGTGTGCCTGTCACCGTGCTTCGTTTGTCGAACTTGGTCTCGATGATACCGGCGACCCCGAAGTCGCAAAGCTGTACTTGACCATCAGCCATCACGAGAACGTTCGCGCATTTGATATCGCGATGGATAATGCCGTGCTTGTGCACCCAGTAAATGGCAACAGCCACTTCGCGCAAAATTGGGATGATCCATTTTTCCGGTAGCCCACCGGTTGGGCGCATTAAGGTGGCGACGCTCCCGCCCGCGCAGTACTCTGTGACCATCCACATGGTCTGTCCAAACAATACAGCATCCAGCACGACATTGACATTCTTGGCGCCGCTCGTCCCTAATAGTTTTAGGGTGTTGACCTCCTTCAAAATGTCGCTAAAGGTATCTGCCCGCTTCGGATTGAGAAAGTCACCTTCTTCAATGCTGATGATCTTAACTGCCACGGCTTGTCCGGATTTGCTTGTCGCCTTGTACACGCGCCCAAAGGTGCCTTTTCCGATGAGCTCGAGCAGCGTGTAGGGTGGAGGGTCCTTGCCCGAGCTGAGACATTCGTCTTCTATGGACGCTTGGACCTTGCGGGCGTCCTCGATTGCCTTTTGGCGAGTGCTGGAATAGTCCAGTGGGCCGGCTTGGAGGTAGGTCGCCATGGTGGACTATCTGTAACGAGGCATCTGGTGTGCGATTTTGCATTTAGCAAGGGTAGAAACGGGCAAAAGAAATGATTGAGGTCATGCTGGCCGGTTAAGTTTTATATGACATCTCGGGGACGTGGATGATCGCCGGCTCGGATGTTACAGAAGGCCCGCCATGTGCCGCGTACGAGATACGTGTAATCTCTGGAATCTCTTCCATATGGGGAGACGGCAGAAAGCGGGAGGGAGAAGACTGGTTCACGTGATTTCATTAAGAAGAAGCGAATCCAATATTGTACATCGGAATAATAACAATCTACATGTCTTGAACAGGCATTTTCTTCAACCATTCAACGGAATTTCCTGGCAGTTTATGTAATAGAATTTGGGGCAAAGTTGACAGCTTGAGAAGATCGTAATTTAAAGTCACTGTATCCCCGTCACAAGAGAAGCTGAAAAAAAGAAAAAAGGCTTACCCTCGCTAATTCAGAAAGTCATCAATCGAACTTATAATAATATTGTAACGAGTCTCGTGTGAGCCTGGAACAGCATCGCCGACCCAACAGTAATTGAAGAACTTCAGCTCCATCGAGGTCTCTCATCGAAAGAGCTTCATGCGGTGGCTCTGGCGCCGGGAGCAGCATCACTGATACTAGTGCTGACGGCAAAGCAGGGATATCGTAAACGCGACTTTCTCGGAGAGCGAAGCGGGCCGAATGAGTCCGAAAAAGTCGGAACTTTGTGATCAGGGTTGTTAATAGTGGCCTCTCTACAGCCCCAAAGGCCAAGCATTCAGTTGAAAAGCAGACTTGATATTGCAAGACGGTAATGCGGGAGATCCCCCCGACTGTCTGTATCCATTTCTTTAGTCTGGGAACAGTGGGAAGATCCCAGAGCCAGATGGACTGCCAGGGAAGCGCAAGCGGCGAGTCTCCTCGGCGGGATATTTTGGGTTCAGTGTCAAATGAGGGCGAGTCCCAAGATGCCGATCCCCTATTTTTCATAGAATCGACGAGATACCTTACCAACGGCGCCGACACTTATTTCCACATCGAGCGGGAAGCCTCTCTCGACAGCCTACCAACATATGGGTCTCGAGAGCACAGCGTCTCGAGTTCAGCATCGCTCCGGACGGGAAGTTACCGGACATCGCCGAAGCCATCGGGAAAATACGACGCGTGGTTTTCCTGTCTTCAAAGACTACGTCAACTTGGTGCTGTTTAAACTTACCCTGCTGGCGCCGACAAGTGTCTGACGCGCAGCTTTAGAATCATATTATCGCCTTGGTCCAGACTCCGGGCGACAACTGGAGATATCTTCAAATGGATTGTCACGCAATGCCCATGTTAACTCCCACAGCCCAAACCAAGTTCGGCGGGAGGTTAAACCATGCATATATATCCTGGGGTCATTAAGTATTATATTGATCATGTATCTCAAACCCCCAAGGAAGCTATATCAGATACTGTAGTCAATCTTGGCGCCGACCAAAGACTCCAGCAGAGGAGATCTTTGAAATCCTAGCCTAGGATCACCAGAGATGAAGTTCATGGGGAATCCGATCTCGAACTCTGTGAGGCTCTCGATCTGACTGATTTGCTCATCAGTCAACCGGATGCTCAACGCCGCGATGTTGTTTTGAAGATGCTCAACTTTCCGGCCACCAATGAGAGGGATTACGTTGACGTTCTTTGCCTTTTGTCTAACATAGGCGAGAGCAATCTGCTGGATGCTGTCGATTCCATGTTCCTTGGCAATCTTCTCCAAAGCTGCGCTGATCTTGCGCGCTTGCTCGGTCTGCCCCGCACTGCGACCTCCCTCGTTGTTTTTCGCACGCTCCTCAAGCTGTTTCGTTGTTTGCAACTGAGCTCCACCAAGCACACCCCACGGGCATAGCGCCATGCCGAAATGGCGGGCCATGGGGATAATATCCCTTTCGAAGTCACGTTCCATCAAGCTCCAGCGACCCTGATAAACGGAAAACTGGGTTTTACCCTGAGACTTGGCGTATGTATTCGCGGCGGATACAATCCAAGCGGGGCAATCCGAGGCACCTAGGTAGAGCACCTTGCCTTGCTGGACGAGGATGTGGAGAGCGTCCATGACTTCCTCAATGGAAGTGGACCAGTCCCACCAGTGGATGTAGAGAAGGTCGATATAATCCGTTTGGAGCTTGCGAAGAGAATCATTGACCGATAAAAGAAGTGACTTTCTGTGGTTTCCTCCATAGTTCACAGTCTTCCCGAAACCCAATCGGTGCGAAACGTAATTGTTGGTGAATTTTGTGGCCAAGAACATGAGATCTCGGTTGTTCCGGCTCGCCATCCACCTACCGATATATTCTTCTGACTGCTCGTTTTGGTAGCCATTGGCAGTGTCGATGAAATTTCCCCCCGCGTCTGCGAAAGCATCTAGGAGCTTGTAAGACTGCTCCTCGTTCATAGAACCCAGGAGGCCCTGCCAGGCTTCTCCCAGAGACATAGCCCCAAGCGCCAGCGGGGATACGCGGACGCCAGCCGTGCTGGAAAGGATTCGATAACGACCGAGCTCGGTCTTGGGCTCTGGTGGGGTTGGGAAAGCCATGTCTGCTAGTGCTTTTTTTCACGAGTAAAAGAGGTGATGTGAGGTGTTTAGTGGCGAGGTGATGATGCAGATTCCGTGAAGATGTTTGGGGTTAAAAAAAAACTTGGAAGTAGGTTTCTTCAAGCTATATACCTGAGCTTTGTTGAATATTGTCCAGGAGCAGCACTCAGTCAGTCGGAGATAAAAATAAACTTTAGTGTCTAAATCACATTAGTTTGCGGATTTTAGGCGAGCTTCCATTCGGATTTAAGTAAACAACTTTCGTCAATACAGGCTTCGCCGTCCCATCCGAGTCAGTCGTTGCATGTCAGCCATGTGCAGGAACCCGCTCGGTGCCCATGCGTCGAGAGCATGCCCCTGAGTTGGCGGCTGAGCTCAGACGTGTTCACATAAGTAGGGAAACTGCACCATCTGATTCACAGAGGTGTGCGACATTAGTATTAATAATACGGCATCTACATGCTATCTCCATATTCAAACTCCGATAGTGCGGGGGTCGGAGCTTGTTGCGCCACGGCCTTTGAAACATCTGACGGCACGTCACCTATGACGTGGCTTAGTTATCGGATTGGCTTCAACAGGGAAGTTTCATCTCCTACCTGAGGCATTGGGGATTCACAACCATGGGTGTCCCCGCACGCCGTTTCTGTGGGAATGGAATTGACGAGGAGATGGGTTCCCGAGGTCAGTCCCGAGCCGAGGAGGGATAGTGAGTAGAGCAGATCAGTGAAGAGCCTCGAATATAGAGTTATCCGGAACAATGTCGACACGCTTTCCCGTGTTGCCGGAGAGATCAATGATGCTTCCAAGAAGCGGCCGCGTTGTCGTTCGAAATCCTAGCTTGGCCTGACCGTATCAATCTTGTACCTTAGAGAGCGTAGATCTAGCCAGCCCGCTTCGTTGACCATTCATCAGCGTAATACGTTTTATACATTGCAATGTCAACGGGAGATTTCTTACCACCTCACCAGTATCGCTCCGTAGTAATATTCCAAAGAGGAGCGGGGATGGCTAGGGAGGTCGAGCATTTAGTTGAAGAACACACTTTTTTTTTTTTTTTTTTTTTTTTTTATTTTTATTTTTTTTTTTTTTTTTTTTTTTTTTTTTTATATTTCTATTTTTATTTTATTTTATTTTTTTTTTCTCTCGTCAGCGCTCAATACCGGAACTGCCCTGACCCCTGTGTGCACCTTTTCCTGTAGATAAGAGTGAAAAAGGACAAACCCACCTAGCAAGGATATTATGGTGTGTCACCGTTCCAATTCTTACTGTCGAGTTGATTTATCCCCCATAGGCTCAGGCGCTCTAGGTTGAGAGGAATAGTAATCTTAGCCTCTTGAGCCGTGTAGCTCTAAACTGCTTGAACTTCTTGTGGTAGTTACAAGGAAGTATACTCGGTTGTTGTGGCAAGAGTAAGGGTCGATCAGCCGCTTTAGGAGCATCGAACCCCGTCATCCATTGATCGGTGTCTCTATCTCCATCAATCAATCAATCAGGACCCCATCAGTGATACTAAGAGCTTGAAAGCGAGGGCGAAGGTGTCGATGGAATCGACCTAGACTCTTCGGTTCTACGCTTCACTTTCCCGTAGCCTCTGTCATCTTGTGGAGACTTGGATATCTCCCAGAAAGGGCTTATTTGCAGACAGATCTTGACGATTAAACTAAAAAGAGATCGGCGGCAGCATGCTCGTTGAGATCAGGTTCCATCTTACTTCGGAATGAAGTTGAAATCGAGGGTTCGGCAGGAACGTAGAGGGGCACATTGAACTCTCTCGGCGCTTTAGCGGGGTTCGCGCAGTGAACCAACGGGCCCTGAGAAACCGATTTACGACTCATTAATTCGCTGTGCATTCTTTCCTCCTACTCCAGTCTCTTTTGCCAATCCATCCTTTGCAAGCTTAAATTCCCCAATGTTCTGCTTGATTTCCCAGGTTCCAGTGGAGCTCCAACGGGTCTGATCTGACCAGGTTGCCCATGCGGGGGGCGTCGGGAAGAAGATTTCATGTGGCCTCACGTGCGCTCGCCACTCTGCGACCCCAACCAAAACGGCAACTGGGGCTCTCGGCTGGGATTATTTCGTTTTTTTTATGGGTTGGACGGGCAGTGTTGATATGTGAAAGCGAAAGAAGAGTAGCTTCGACCGTGGATTAATGTTCAGAAGAGGCTCCGCCATTTCGATCTATGAATCAGGGCGATCAATTAATTGTTCCCGTTCAAGAAACGAAGGATTATAGAAGAAGGAGGAATGTGCGCAGGAAGAATCCTTGGAAGACCCATTCATACGCATCTACCTAGGGACTGTATAGAGTTTTGCAGACGTAGTTGATATCATCGTGTAAAAGAACATTTGGATCATTGTTACAAGTGAAGACGATGCCGACGGCTATTGGCCCATACCAGTTCGTTTGTCTTCGTGTCAAGCACAAGTTGTCCGAGCGGAGTAAATCTAGCTCAGGGGGGGGTTGGAAGATTATAACCCGGTATCGGCAGGCAGTTGCTTGGGCGAGCTGACACTTGGATGCTCTGGAATTGCGGCATTTGCGAACTGTTCGACAACAGCATAAAGAATCGAAACGCACCTCGTAGAAACGCCGCTTGTGACATAATCGGCTGTCCAACTTGGCACCATCTTGTTTTGGGTTAAGTGGTCTGGTCCCTCCCCAACGTACCTGAGTAACCCACCGGAGTGTAAATTCTATCCACTCCTGTTCCTTGCTAACAATTGGAATGAGGTGAATTGTGGACCTCGCGGCCCACTGTTTTGTGCCCTTGCCACGTTTGTAAAACCTAGTTCGTAATATCGAGCGAACCTGTCCCCCCCCTGCCCAGAGTAGGATGAACCCCCGCACCTTCCACAGCAAAGCCTTTTATAGACCCCTCTACTCCCATTGTACCAGTTGATACTGCACGCTGCGACTTCGGAACTCCAACCTAGCATACCTAGAACAAAGCAGCCATGGCTCAGAACCCTCTCAAGGTCGGCTATGTGCCGGAGCATTTCTCGACGCCCTTGTACTTTGCCAAGGCCCATTTCGGTCTCGATGCCGAGCTTATCCCCTTCCCGTCTGGAACGGGTCACATGATTACTTCCATCCGCTCGGGGGAGATCGACGTCGGCATCGGGCTCACTGAGGGCTGGATTGCCGGACTGGGAAAGGAAGATGCCCCTGGAGACGGCGGCTACCGGCTCGTTGGAACGTATGTCAAGAGCCCACTATGTGAGTTTCACTTCATATAAACTCCTCATTAGTCCCGTGGGGATTGGAGATGTAGTAGCTTACAATTAGTCTACAGGTTGGGCTATCTCGACTGGCTCCTCCCGTCCTGAAATCACATCCGTCGAGTCGCTGAAAGGCGGGAAGATTGGCGTCTCGAGAATAGGGTCTGGCAGCTACGTCATGGGTTACGTCCTAGCCGACCAGCAGGGATGGCTCACGTCTTCCAACCCGGAACCATTCTCCTCCACCGTTGTGCTCAACAATTTCCAGAACCTCCGCAACGCTGTCAATTCTGGAGAGGCTGACTTCTTCATGTGGGAGCACTTCACGTCCAAGAGGTACTATGACTCGGGCGAGATTCGTCGCGTCGGCGAGATTTACACGCCTTGGAGTAGCTGGAAGATTGTTGCTTCGACCAAGCTCGTGAGTGATGACGGGTCAACCTTTGACCGGAGGGTGCAGGATCTGTTTGAGAAGTTGGACAAAGGTATTGCGCACTTCAGGGCCAACCAGGAGGAAGCTGTCGAGTACATCAGCACGAACTTGGATTACTCTGAGGAGGACGCTCGGGAGTGGTTGAAAACGGTGACTTTTGTGGAAAAGACTGAAGGCGTTGAGGCTAAGGTTGTGGAGGACTGTGTCTCTATTTTACAGAAGGCTGGCGTTCTCGAAGTAGGGAAAGGAAGACAGCCTGCAGCTATGGTGGCCCCTCGTTCGTCATGATAGACGCCAATTCTGATCTATTAACTCTGTAGCAATCTACTGCTAGTCATTTTATACCAGGAAAAAACAACACTCCATGCGAGATTGCCAAGGCCAATATCTGAAGATATTTAAACATGAATGGACCCATCTTGTTCACGCTACACTCCGGAACCTCAGCTCTGAGTTATTATTCTCTCTTCTAACCAGGTAATCTATTCTGATTACTGGTTGCCACCTGGAGCAGCTTCCCCCAGTATCACAGACGAATAGGAAAGATGAATAGAAACTGAACTGATTGGACTAATGGCCACCAGAAATAACTGAGAGAAAACTGTAGTAAGCTCCCTGCAAGAACTGGCAGATGCCCAATGGGTTGGTCAATTACAATAATAGCAGGACATCTGAGGGGCGCTTCCACCAGGCAGACATACCGAAAGGAATATTGATAAGACTTTACAAGGCAAACAGAAATGGGCAGGCACGGTATAGACTCCAGCTTCATGAGATCAGAACGGACAATGGAAATCACGATATTAGAAGGGCTGTAAAGACCGGATTGATAATACTAATGGAAATGACCAACAACTTATCTTTTTGGGGCGTGAAGAACTCGAGAAGAAAAGAAAGTACCCCCTTCTGCCACCTCCACCCCGGCCTTCTGTCATCGATATCGCTTGAGCACACATGCTGAGAAGTACGCATTGCCATCCCTTCCCGCTCGCTGATGTCGTGGCGTATGTGCTTCTGGATGGACGAGACCTTGTGCCGAAAAACGGCGATCCCGTGAATGCCCCATTTAAACCAGTGCAATGGTCTCACCCTCGAGATGCCGTATTGTGACCGACTCAGGGGGGTTGTCAATGCATTCCTGTGGAAACCTAAGACTCCAAGTTGAGAGACACTCGCGAACACTCCCAAATAACTACTTTCCTCCCATTCTCCACCCACATCACTACCACCCTAGAATTGCCTGTCCCCTTCCGGTGGACGGCGTCGCCAACAAGGGACTTAACACGAAGTCAGCTAAGTAGCGAGGTGAATTTCCTATTTCTTAGAACTGAAAACACATAGTATCGTAGGTGGAAGCCTCCGTAAATGTGGCCGTGGGAGAGTTGTTTTTGAACAACTCGACTAAACTCGTTGCTGCGAATCCCAGAGTTGTTAGTACGGCAACTGCCTCAAGCACCCCACGTAACTCACTATTTGGGTTATAGACAGGCCAGCCGAAATTCTTGAGGCCATCATGAGGATCTTTGACAAATGTGACCAGAGCTTTCTGGAAATACTTTTGGGCTTCGAGTTCGTATGGTTCCACATCCCGCAGGCGGACATTGTTGATGGTCCCAAAGAGCAAAGCGATATCGGCTGGCCATATATTAGCCTAATTTCTAACGAAAGAAGTTGCAAAGGAGAGAGAGGGGAGACAGAGAGATAGAGAGAGAGAAGATAAGATAGAAAATAAGAGAGGGGGCGGGCCTACCTCCATGGTAAGCTTTCATCCAGTCATAAACAGCCAAGGAGGGAAATTCGCCAAAGTATCGGTATCTCCAAGATGGGATGTCATGGGCTGCCCATACTCTAAAGACGTAGGTTGGTTAGCTAGACAGGGTCAAGACTTCTGATAGGCGAGACCTTACCGGGCTTCACTGGCTGCTGGACAATTAAAGGCAAATTCCGTAAGCCAGTCGGCGACGGTCTCGTTAACCAGCCCTTCTGGTGTGAACGGTGTAAGGCTATGGCCTTCGTTGTTCATTATACCACGAAGAGCAGGCTATACTAAGAGTTAGTTTCTTATTTGAAGGCAGAAATTATTGCTTCGCCGCACTCACAATTTTCGCAAACTTGCCAGCGGCCCCAAGGGATGCATATGCGTCATTTCCGAAGTAGGTAATGTTATCGAGAGTCGGAAGAATGTCTGCCGGAGAAGAAAGAGGGTTCAGCTCTTCGGGGCTTAGAGTCCTCTTCAACTTATAGGCGTCGACCTCTTGCATGCATTGAAGCTCTCCCTCCGAGTCATTTGATCGGCAACCGAGAGCATCCGCGAGCGCGGTCCACCGAGTACCGTCATCCGGTCGAGGATTTGTAGCCTCTCCACTCTCCGTAATGAGCCCACGCACTATGGGATCGGTGGGATAAGTGTAGGGGTACATGCTGGTGCTCATTGAGCCGGCCGATTGTCCGCCGAGTACCATTCGCTTCGGATCCCCGCCAAAAGCTGCAATGTTGTCGCGGAGCCACTCGAGTGCAAGCCTCTGGTCCCGGAAGCCCACATTCTTTTCGGGCACCGCGGGCGAATTGGCAAACCCAAAGATATTGACTCGGTAGCTGTAACGTGACGGTTAGCGGATATTTTACAAAGGATTGTCTGGTTGACTTGCTTAAATGTGACAACAATGATATCTGGGTGAGCGGATACTAGGTGACGCCCATCATACACTTCCACGGCGTTAGTAGAAAACAATCTCACTGGCCAGGGGTATCAAGAGACATACTGGGAATAGCAGATGTCCCTTCCGCAAATGCGCCTCCATACACGAAGACAAAAACCGATTTTGCACTCTTCGGACCCTTGTCGGATGTCCATACATTTATAGTCAAGCAATCCTCCGATTCTCCCGTGGTCGGGCTGAGTGAAGTGGCTCCGGGCACTCCTGTGCGATATTGGTAGCAGGATAAGCCAAACTGAGTCGCATCAATCACACCCTTTGCTTTCTGCTCGATTGACCGGGGCGATCTGAACCTCAGTGATTTCACCGGCGGTTGAGCGTAGGGAATGCCCAAGAAGGCGCGCACATTTGGCTCGGGATAGTACCCGCGAACCGTCCCGGAGGTTGTCTCGAGAAGGGGAAGCTTGGCGCATGCCGCTACCGTCGCCAATAACAGAAGGAAAAAAGGACGCATCAAGTAGATTGGTGTCGTAAACATCATGTTTCTCTTGAAATAGTGCGTGTAGAGTTCTAAGGAGGTACCGCGCTGATATCGCCATTAACGATTAGCATGGGTTGGAACTTGGAAGTGCTCTTCTCCCGTATTTATATCGAAGCTATTGAAGCATTCCATGATCTTCAGCCCGGAGCTGAACTACCACTAAATTTCCCTTTCCGTAATGTTCCGCCGTATTACGGCCCTGGGAGCCTCCGCCATCGGTCTGTCTGCCTCGCTGCGTGAATTATTCCGGTTTTTGTGCCCTCGGATCAGTCGGATGGTGTACACATATACGTAACGAGGCATTGCTGGCCATTTCGCAGAATAAAACAGCCCCACCCGATGAATACGATGGGCCAGCTCAATCAAACTGAGCAGAAACTAGCTAGCCCTCTAACTTGTGATCGCCGAAGAACAGGGCGACGAGGTTTGGTTTTCATTGGAGTAAATCTCTAAGCTTTGTCATATTTTTTGCCTAATCGGGTTAATCTTGGGCATTGCGGCTTGGGTCAGAAGTCGATAACCGTCAGCATCATCAGGCCGGGCTGGCCATTATTGCAACCTGTCATTGCTGCCACGCCGTAGCTCAGAGTTAAGAAGCGGACATATTGGCACACTGTCAAGCACCAAAGGCATCTTGTTGCTCCGTCCCGAGATACACAACTTGGCATAGACAAGCTCTATGCCACATCATCTGGCTTGCTCTGGCAACTATGCTGTCCAATTAGCTGAGTTGGGAAGCAAACATCCATAGGCGATTCAAGCTTTGGCCTATGACAGTGCCCGATCAAAGCTAGCAAGTGGTATTCTACCGTAAGCATGCCAGTCCGTTGGCTCCCAGCTCTGACCATGCAACTGGTCGCAGAGGTGTGAGCATGCTTTTCAAGGAACCAGGACTAGCCAAAATTTCCCACAGCCGGAACGACCTCCTTTGCGATGCGATGTTGAACTGTAGCTCCTTTGGCGCCTAAAACCGGGGAGACTGGAACTAGCATGAATATGTAATAGGGGTCGGAAATATGGGCTGGTGATGGGGCAACTCCTGGAGTTTCCGTTATCGTCGTCATGATCCAATACAGTGGGATCTAGAAGCGACACGGAATATTCTAGGTCTCGTCTCCTCTACTTAAGAGGCATCAGTACCTGGGGTGGCCGTGCATTGAAATGGGGTAGGACCGATCGATGGGAAGGTGGCTCATATACTAAGGTATTCGTTTCAGTGACGAGTGTGGGTGGAGATCTTCGAGCTGGGATCGACGTCTTCCTGGATCAGAAAGTCTAACAGATGGCCAGATTTGTATGTCTTTCGTTATCGTTGGCATCTATTATCACTCACAAACGTACGAGTGCCAAACGTGGATGTTTTAAATTAGCTCCACTTCGGCCAGAGATGAGAATCCGTCGACACAGTCTCTTTAGTAGGGGTGAAGCCTGGATGGCTTCCTTCGTATTAATGTCTGTTGGGTCTAGAAGCTTGAACGAGCAACCAACACAATGATGATTCATTGGCGACTCTCATATGTGTTTCAGATACCCTATTTCGTCAACACCTGCTGCTCAGCTTCCTTTCTATCCTCTCCCTCACTTATTAGATAGGATTAGGGATTTCGCTCAACACCATTCCTAACTTTTTCCTACACTCAAATCAACGATGTGGACTATTCGGGCGTCAGACGACGAGGATCCAAGCGTCCTAGATCCTATTTTCCGCCCCATCTGCTTTGCAGACGAACAAGAAGTTGTCCAAATGACTATACTTCTCCGTGACGCCTGGAAGCAGGTCGAGCCTCCAGACGTGAACGACGAGGAAACAGTCACGGCCTGGCTCCGCGACCTCAGCTCCAGGTACCCAGACGGAATCGCTGCCAACGCCACCAACGAGAATGACGCTATCGACACTCCAGTAAAACTCGAGCTCGTCAAATTTTGGAAGCGCGTTCATGGCGAAGTCATTCGCTTCTTGGATGGTGCGACGCCATATTGCGGGACTATGGGCGAGCAGACCTGCCTCGTTGTGCGCTTTAACAGGGAAGTCCGATCTGGGACGGCTCTGGTCACGAATCACTCGTTTGGTTCTAACGTGCTTCTGATTCCTGCTTTCGTCGCCCCGGGAACCCAAATCCGAATTACGCGAAATCGACTGAATCCCGAAAGGGGGAGGGAGGCCGATGTTGGAACATTCGAACTTGACAAGAATCCGTATGGGATTTATTACCTTCGGCGGGGATTCGAATTCAACTTTTATGTCAACGCCGAGAGCAATATCGGAGATAGAGTGGTTGCTGCTGTTTTCTCGATATGCACTCTTAACATTGATGGGGGTTCTACATAGAAGGCGAAGGATGCGTGGTTATGCTAATGATACTGATATCGCCGGGCTGGAGAGTGAACCAGAACTACACAATGTAGGAGAATCATAGATTATTTTGACTCGTCATGTTCGGTTCTAAGCTGGAACAAATCATTGCTAGATCAAGTCTTCGTGCCCCTTAAATGCCTATCCATAGCCCTGGGCCGTTGCAATCTCGATTTGGTACGATGCAGAAGAAGTGATAGCTTGCATTGTATCTTAATGGAATCATTGTCCCTGGTCATGTGGTATTCCTGCGGCAATATGTATTTGGTAGACGCTGCGCGGACCGCAGAGTGCCAGCGCTGCTTACACTAAAATCACGAGAATAACTACCGCAAAACTGGGGTAGAGCGGGGTACACATGGGTTACTGTGATGCTACCTCGCGGGGCGCAAGGATTGGTGAGGCTATTCCGAGTTTGATCCCATGAGGCGACTGGCAATGTTCAATTCCCGAGTAAACGGGTACCAAGCATGCGGCCCCCCAGAACGAGCGACATCTGGATTGGGCGATACCCATTTAACTGCTGTAGGGAATTGGTCTCTTGATTAAATGCCAATTCGCATGGCTCATTCCATGCAATCCAAATAAGTAGCAAAAGAAACTGCATCTTCCTCTCCTGGTTTGCCAAGCCATTCAGTTGCTTGTGACCAGTCCGCTTTGGTCGCCGCTCTCAGTGATACCCTCCTGATCTGCAGGCCATGCAAACCTTCCAGTCACCTTGGTCTTACTGGACCGAATCGTGGCGATATGAACTGCCGACAGGGTTTCGGACCGTATGTATGCCCGGCAATTTCTCCTACTACTTAGGGGGTGCGGGGGGTGGTACTGAATCAGTCGTTTTCATTCGATCCGTCAAGCAGTTCGGTTCTTATACGTTTTAATTTAAATTTCGAAGTGAAACCCAGAGCTGCGGCTCTTTTATTTTCCCTGTCTTCTGTGAACACTTCGCGACACGAGTCAGAATTTCTTGACCCGGCGAGACGGAAATCTGCCCTTTATTACTACCAGTATCGTCATATCTACGATGGCGGTGGACGTAGAACGCCGTCCGAAGATGGAGTACGACCATAAAGAGTCGAGCGGCGACGAGCAATTCGAAGAGGATCTGGAACTGGAGAAGAGATTGAATCGAAAATTCGACCTCCACATCGTGCCTTGGCTCTTTGGCATTTGGTAATTTGCCCGACTTGTCAACCCGGTCCTCGCTCTCATCGCTCTCCCTCATCGTATCTCTAGAACGGTTGACTAACGCGTAGATATGCGTCGTCGCCGACGTGCCGGGCATGTAGGCTATTCTCATTCATCGATAGAAGCAATATCGGCAACGCCAAAATCGACGGTTTGACAACTGATCTGGGCATGGATACCGGAACGCAGTTTAACGTGGCATTACTCGTCTTCTACGTCCCTTACATCCTTGTAGATGTTCCGAGCAATTGGATTATCAAAAAAGTCAGGGCGGGTATCTACTTGCCGGTGCTCATTACCTGCTGGGGTCTTGTCTGCACATTCATGGGCTTCACCAAGTCGTTTGGCGGGCTGGTGGCTGCGCGTGTGCTACTCGGCCTCTTCGAGGGTGGTATCCTCGGGGGAGTCATTGTCTATTTGGCCATGTTTTATCGGCGACACCAGATGATGTTACGTTGCGGACTTTTCTACTGCGCCGCACCGCTGTCCGGCGCTTTCGGCGGTCTCCTGGCCTCCGGCCTAGGGCAGATCAAGCACGGCGGCTATAACAAATGGCCATGGATATTTTTCAGTATGTTTCCCTCCATCGCGTGAATCCCTAATTTCGAGCATAGAAATTAGAAAGCTGACTTGCGTTTGAACTAATAGTCGAGGGTGCTATTACTGTTGTATTCGGCATCGTGTGCTTCTTTTTCATGCCCAACACACCGGCAGACTCCAAATTCCTCACCCCCGAAGAGCGCCAATACGTCCTACGATACATGCGACTAGACGCTAGCGGAGCGACCTCGACGGATGTTCACGAAGAGCGATTTAGCTGGTACTGGGTCAAAATGTCTCTCCTTGCACCGCAAACGTACTTTTGTGCTATCATCTGGTTCTTCCTTCTCGTGCCACTCTATGTATGAGTTTCTCCATAGCCTTATTACTCTCTCCCGCTGAGCAGGAAAGGCCTCAGATGATGGTGGGTTGCTTGCCGTGCTGACTACTTTTTCGGCAGAGCTTCTCGTTGTTTTTGCCCTCGATTATCCGCGGCATGGGCTACAAGTCGACAATAGCACAGCTCTTCACGGTACCGCCGAACATCGCGGCGTTCATCACCGTCATAGTAACAACATATTATTCCGACAAGGTCAAGCTCAGGGGCCCGTTCATCCTTGGTGGCACTATACTCGGGGCCGCGGGTTACGTCATGTTGCTAGCGTCCAATAGTAACCCTGTCAAATACGCTGGCACATTCTTGATTGGCATCGGCGTCTTCCAGTGCTCTCCGATTCTGATGGTATGGACGATTTCGCGAGATGTGATGTCATTATCTTAGGGTTGCCAGCTGGCTAACAGTTGAATTTCCTTTTCCAGGGGTGGGTCTCGAACAATCTTGCGCCGCACTACGTCAGAGCAACCGGCGTGGGGGTCGTGATTTCCCTGGCCAATTGTTCCGCTTTCATTGGCACGTTCATCTATCTCCAGCGAGACGAGTACGCATCTCCCCGATACCCAGATACCAGGATATGCAGGTGGATTGTTTGGGGAGGTTGGCGCTAACAAGTCTTTCGATAAGGCCGCATTACACTCTCGGGCATTCGATCAGTCTCGGCGCTCTTCTCATCACATTCTTT
This sequence comes from Scedosporium dehoogii, assembly GCA_002812735.1. NCBI lineage: Eukaryota > Fungi > Ascomycota > Sordariomycetes > Microascales > Microascaceae > Scedosporium > Scedosporium dehoogii. Next base: position 43,943 of record PGIR01000022.1, read on the forward strand.
CTTACCTGTCTGCAGATCGGGTATCTCAGGTGGGAGAACAAAAAACGGAAGAATGGGGAGAGGGATGTTAGGCTGCAAGGGCCAAACTCTGATCGACTGGGACATCGCCATCCTACTTTCGTCTATACCATTTGAATGGCCTTAATGGTATCGATGCATTTCTGATAACTGTATGCGATTTATAACTGGGATCTGCTTGGTGGTTGTTTAAGAGGGAGAATATCCACAAAGTAATATTAATTATCTATGAGAAAATTCGGATCCTCGCGACCCGTTTTCCTCCATTCCATGAATCGTAAAGTCGTAAAATCGTATCCTGATATCCATGCGCATGAAATATGCTTTTTTAGCGCCCGCAAGAAGTGAAAATAAAAAATGGAAAAGATAGAAGAGAAAGAAAAAAGTAGACAAGGAAATAAGAAAACAGAAGAGAATCAGAGAAGATGTGGTGAAGAGTCTATGTGTATCAATCTCAGACCTGGTGCTTGATTCCAAGACAATCTGTCGAGCAACCACTTTCCTCGTCCACGACGCCAAGACGATGCAAATGCTTGTACAATGCAGCGTTACCATCCTTATGCGTAGTATGCCCGCGACCAATTACGGCCAGGCTATCACGCATCAAGAATTCGTAGTAGGCAGTTGCCAGAAGTGTGGCTGGGATGTTGACGAAAAGGGCGATCGGAGTGTAGGACTGGTACGTAAAGGCTTCGCGGCCAAAAAAGATGGCGGCAACGATACGGGTTCCCAAGTCCCTGGCCAAATTTGTGCTGAGACCCAGACCGCCGAAGCCCCAAATAATAACGCCGTAAGCGCCTCCGATGACGATCGGAATGCCGGCGGGAACCATGAGGGGATTGGCAGGGTCAAGAGCAGCCCAGATAACGATACCGATGAAGGCATCGGCAAAGAACTCAATGATGAACAGGTAACCAATATCTCGTGATCCGTTTGCATCCGGGAAAGAGCAAAGAATCGACGCCGGAGCTCCGCTCGTGACGAGAGGCTTACCGGCGGCTATAAGGGTCTGGTTGAGTTCCTGGATCTGGGGCCAAAAAGCGCCCATAATCAGCAACCCGGCAAAAAAGGCGCCGCCGATTTGGCTGATAATGTACAGCGGGACCTTCCACCAGGGGAAATCCTGCCAAAACGCCATGGCAATGGTGACGGCGGGATTGAAATGGCCGCCCGAGGTGGGCGCGCAGGTGAGAATGGCGGCGGCGATACCGAGGGCGAAGGCGCATCCGGTCTGGAAATGACTACCGTAAGCGACGACGCCGATCTCGTTGTGCCTGTTGAGGATGTAGCTGGCGACGGAGGCCAGGGCGGGGAAAACGAAAAATGCGACGCCGGTGAATTCGGCGAGGCATTCCCGGAGGAGTCGGGGGCGCGAGATTTCGAAATTCAGGCGCGCCTGACTGACGGGCTTGTAGTGGACTTCAGTGCGGTCCAGATAGCGGTGGAGACCATTGGAGACTTCGCTGTCCATTACATGCTGGAGACGTGGGGTAGTGGAGCCGGAGGTGTTCGGCGAGAGCGCGGGGAGTTGGAGCGTGCTCTCGGTCCGGCTTGGGGATGGAGACCACTTCATGCCGAGGATATCCTGGGGCTTCATTGGCTTTTAGTGCGAAGTGGGTTGTGGGGGTTCAAACGAAGTTTGGGTGGATGAATTAGTGTTAGCAAACCATGAGGTAAATTGACTTAAGCTTGATGTTGGTGGAGCTTGAGGTTGGGGAAGAACTAAATGCCATGATGGGCGACAGTCTCGCGCTCTTTTATAATAACAGGTGAAGCATAAAAAAAGACAGTCGTAAACAAGAATAGCCAGGGCGTGGTGAGGCTCAGTGCCCAGAAACATTACGAGGTGATGGTCTGAGGTGCTCCCAGTGTCGGTGTGGCTATGATTGAGAGCAAGAACAGACCAGAATCCAGGGGGATCATGACTGACGGCGCGTTGTCCGACAAAAGATTTTTCTTGTTCAGTGGGGCCCGAAAAGTCGGGTGGTGTGCTTTTGGTTCGGACCCGGGCCAAGCCCAGGCTGCGAAACGCCCTGGCGGAAATACGGACAGACCAGAGCGGCGACCACCGAACGCTGATTTCTCGAGCTCGAGTTCGTCGACTGGCGTCACTCGTATCGAGGCCTCCACTCTGACCCCCACTGAGCCCCTGTGTGGCACCCCACTAAACCCCTGGGATGTCTTGGCTGTCACCCACGAAGCGAGCCTTGGCCTGGACGAATAAATGCTCGGTGACAGCTTGGGGGCTGGAGACGTACTCTAAACGTTTACTATTGAAGCCATTGACCACTGTGCTATGAATAGACCAGCCCTCAGTGCTGGGCTCGCTGGCTGGCTTCCCTCGTTCCGCTGGCCTGGTCTGGTCGTCGGATTGTTCCGATAGGGTGCTTCAGCGCTATCTAGCGCCGCAAAAATCCTAGCACGGCAATAAATGAATCGGTCAAGAATCAATTGAGTCGACCGGGCACCCGGCGCACCACCCAGCCCAACAATTTCGCCCAAGGTCATTTCAAGTCCGCGATGACTCGCATCACCGCCGCAAAAAGTAGCCGGATTTCTCATTCTTTCATCGCCATCGGCACGAGAATAGCCCCAGACCGCCTCCGTCTATCAGGTGCTGTGTAATATTCCACGTTGCATTTCGCCGTGGATATATCGCCATCCCTATCGTATCAAATATACATCGCACCAGGGCAATTGAGAATCGCCGCTTTGTCGATAAAGATGAAATATCAGGACCTGTATTGGCGGTCGCGGAGCAGGGATTGGAAAAATCGGTGGCTTCATCGCAATCAAATGAGGGAGCCAAGTCCGAACCGGAATCAGATTGTTCGGTCGCAGAGTGCAGAGTGGACAGCCTCCGCCAGCTGGAGACAGGATATGGCGTGAATTGCTTCATTTTGCGTCATTGACTCATTGTCGATTTTGCCCGAAGCCCAACGGAGAGTCCGACCGATGAGCGGGATGGCCAAGGCTCTGGGCCACTCTCTATCTTCTATGTTTAGATTCCACCAAATCGCTTCGACCCTGCCTCTGTCACTGCCCAGTCCACCCGAAGGGCCGAAGGCGGTGCTCGAAGCTTCTGATAACGGGATGAACCTGTCTTTCTTTCCAACGGAATGTTCGATGCTCGTGGAGTCTCCTGATTCCGCCCAGTCCTGTACGTCGCTCAAACCTGCCAGCGCCAAGATAACACACTGCAGCGGCCCGATGCAAACAGACCAGATTACCCTGCTTACCACCACAGGCACTGTCGTCAGTCAATTCGTCCCGACTTTCCGCATCTTGTAGAATGTCATCAGGAGGTATTCCCCTTCACAGCAGAGCCATTGGAGTACTTCGTGAGACCTACTGCACATTATCTCCAGCCGAAGTACTTGGCAACACACCACAAAATGCTTGCAAGATCAGGTAACCTGCAGGTGTCTCCATTCCCTGTTTTCCTTTCCGCTTCAATTGTCGTCATTGACAGAGGAAGCGAGATAGTTTCCCGGATATTGTTAAAAGGTAGTTCATTACCTCGCGTATATAGGCCCACTCTTTGGAACTTACAATTCCAAAAACACTAGTTTATTAATGAATGGGTTTGTGGTGGTCGCTGGACTTTATACACTTTGCGACTTCATTCGAGCTCTGGTCATGGGGGAAAATGCCCGCTGGCTTCTGAGCTGCACCCTATGTCGGCGCCTCTTGGGAACTATCGGTTGGTGGCAGGGTTTATGCTCTTCCGGTTTCTGTGTCCGCACCAACTCACTTCTACTTGGCCGGTTGGTTGGCCTTTTCAAGCAAGTCAACGCCCACGCCGGTGTGTGGGCCGGTCGAAGTAGATGCGTATCGCTGTAGTCCTAGAAGGCCGGCGTTGGTCTTACTGCCTCTGCGATGCTATCCGCATCGAGGCATGTCCACGTTCCATTGAGCACTGGCTCTGGGAAAAAGGAAGTGGATTAAGCTGGCATAACAGAGCCAACACTCCTTCCTGACTGGAAGACTAACCAGTCGAGGCGCTGGCCAGAAGCCCACGGCCCACCCAAGCCCCCCCTAAGACCATCCAGTTGGCCCAGGTCGAGTCGCACAGCATCTCTCCAAATGTTGATGCCAGGCTTGGGGGGATGGTATTTGGCAAATGGGAGCTTCAAAATCCAGACTTGGCGAGTGAGGAGGAATTTCTTGCTGTAGGCTTCCTTTTTGGGCGTGGCTGTTTGCTCATCATGCAACTGGCCAACACTTGACGCCTGGATGCCTACAGAGCAAAAGAGGGGGAAATGGAGAAAGACTAGTCAATTGGATATGCTCCTGACTGCCTTGTTCCAAATGTCTGTGGTGGGCATTGCTTCTTTTAACAGTCCTTCGTTGGCTATGACATTCTTCGTTTGCGTCGTCGCCCAAAATAATACCGGCCTGCCTACCTCTCACTCCCCATTTTGCCCTTCGTCGCCCTAGCTATTTCCTCTTATGCTCCTATCTACGTCTCAACTGCTACTCATCTCAGTTCATTCTCACACCAAATCCATCCATTTCGTTCGTCTATTGTCCAACTTGCCTCGATGGCCCCCGGCGGTCGATCTCGACGGGGAGGAGCCCATCGCCGTGGAGAAAACAGAGCCCCTGATAACCGTCGTGCCCCTGATCGCAGCCGGCCGAAGAGAAATGCGTGCCTACAATTCCAAAGATTTGGCTCATGCGGTTATGGCCCCGATTGCAAATTCTCCCACGACTCGGTCACTGAGGGTTCTGGTTCGAGGGCAGTGGATGCTGCCATGGATCTCAGGGGTGAGGATGTTGTCCAGACGCAATACTATGACTTCAAACGCCTTCTCAGGACCGGTGGCGCTCCACGTGGAGTGCCCTTGAGCCGTCGAATTTCCCAGCTCTGGGCCAATGCTCTTGATATACTTAACAGTGATGACCAAGAGTTGCATCATCGCTTGGTGAGCGACCTTGCCAACGACGAACTGAGGGGATACGACTTCATATCTTTCACGATGGAAATGGAAGAAGCTGATAATAGTGTGGCTTTCCCCTCCGTGAATGACTTTCTGAAGGTCATCACCCATCCCTCGTTGCTTGACCCCATGTCTGTTGATTCGTTCGTCAGCACCGTTTACAGTTTTTTTGGCGGTTCGAACGGCGACCGAGCTATCGACTTTTTCAATCGCATCTGCAAACGTCTCAGAGACAGCCCTCCGGGCCCCGGCCCATCCCCCGAGGAAATGGTATTGCTGATGGTACGGACCATCTCGACGTTGCAAGCTCGACAGCCCAAGAGTGGTTTCAACGATGGCCTCCTCCCGTTGTTAGATACACTTCAAGCCCTCATCCCCCCTTCCGAGCCAGCAGCGAACAAAATGTCCGAAGCTGCCGTACGCATCAATTGTCTAAAACGATCGATAACGCGAGGGAGATCGCGGCTCGTGGATACCGACTCGCAACCGGCGGGTCTCTCCAATACTCAACCAGGCCGCAGTGTTTACCCGATGGACATTGTCATCCCTGGAGGCAGACACGACAACGACTTTGCCGATATTTCTCAAATACAGATACTCCCAACCTACGGCGAGATCACGAGTACGGCGCCCGAATGCCTACCCTCGACGAACCTTCTCCAACCCCATTACCTCGGTGACATGGTCCCACGGCACATCGATTCTACCTTTCGACTGCTCCGACATGATATTTTCGGACCCGTGAAGGATGTTCTCAGAGACCTTCTCGGCCAGAATGTCTCCAATACTTCCCAAAAGCCCCATATTCGGGCTGATGCTGGCGCACGTCTCTATCTCAAGGCTGGCGTTGCGCAGGTATTCGTTGAGAGGAATGGACTCGAGGCCGCCATCTCCTTTGAAACTCCCCATCAACTGAATGGAAAATCTGTTTCCGAACAGCGCAGGTGGTGGCAAGAGTCCTCTCGTCTCGAGGAGCAAGCCTTGGTTGCGTTCGTTTACTCGCACGGGGAAGACAAGAAGCTCCTTTTCCTCGAGGTGACTGCTAAAAAGACGGAGGATACCAAAGGAGAGCGTGACAATATTTCCCTCGTCTTCAAAGATCATCCCCCCAAGATCCGCGTGAAGCTGGCCTCGTTCACTCAAGATAATGTCAGCGTCCTCCTCAGGATCCACACTGAGCATCTGAAGGGTGTTTTGGTTGAGTTTGGTGGCTTGATTCCAGCCACCTTTGCACCCATCCTGGCCAATCTCAAACAAATGATGCGAGACGGCGAGATGCCTTTCCAGCATTGGATTCTCCCTACTGCCGGCCCCGATGGAAGTAACGCAACCAACATCATACCGCCCCCGGCCTACGCGCGCGAAAGGCGGCTGGCTCTTAACTTGGACCCAATCTCCAAGGTACCGGGCCTCACCATCACCCCGTCCACTGCCAGCATCCCAGGGGAAGTTGACTTTCCCAAGCTAGAGGAAGCAACCGGCCTGGACCATGGCCAATGCCGAGGCCTTGTCGCTGCGCTTTGCCGGGAGTACGCTCTGATCCAAGGGCCACCTGGCACGGGCAAATCGTACCTGGGAGTGAAACTCGTGAGGCTTCTCCTGCACAACAAGCTAGCAGCAGGCCTAGGACCGATACTTATCATGTAAGTTACACATCCACAGGGGTTTTGCCCTTATCCATGTGTTGTCATTTCCTGCCTCCAGAATGCTGACTCGACTCTTCTCACAGTTGTTATACGAATCACGCATTGGACCAGTTTCTGATGCACCTCCTTGCCGAGGGCATCACCAAAATCATCCGAATCGGTGGGCGCTCCCAAACGCAAGACCTCGAAGGCCACAATCTCCGCGTGATAAGCAGGACGTACCCGAAGACCATGGTTGAAAATAAAACCCTCGGCCAGACCCACGGGCAACTCGAGAAGCTCAGTTCGAATGCTGGCTATCAGCTCCGACCTCTCCACCAACTGAAGAATGGACCAACCTGGGAAGGACTGAAGGACTTCCTGAAGAAAGAAAGCAGGCGCATATATCTCCAACTTGTGCCTGCAGACGATGAGGGGTTTGTCGTTGTTGGAGGCGACAGAGTCAAGACATGGCTTGGCAAACGTCCACGATCGATGCCGGAGTCGGGCATGCAAACCAACGCACAGGAGATAGAGGGTCTCTTCCACCGGGCCGAACAAAACATCAATTCTCTCTCCCACAGGGAACGTTGGACTCTCGTCGATGACTGGATTGCAAGGATTCACGAAGAGCAACATGAGCGCCTCTTCGAGGCTCTTGAACAAACCAATCGCAGCCAGGAAACTATCCAGCGTGTCTACGATGAAATCAATCGCCGGGTCCTCGTCGGTGCAGATGTCATAGGCATCACCACTACTGGTCTAGCTCGGAACATTGAAATGCTACGCCGTGTCCGTCCAAAGGTTGTCATCTGCGAGGAAGCAGCCGAGGTGATGGAGGCTCATATCATTTCTGCATTCATGCCTGGTGTCGAACATATCATTCAAATTGGTGATCACTGTCAGCTGCGGCCGCAGATCAACAATTACTCTCTTAGTCTCGAAACGGCGACGGGTCTACAGTGGCAATTGGACCGTAGTCAGTTCGAGAGGCGTGCCATGGGCGAGCACGGTATGCGTCCGGCTCCGGTTGCCCAACTTGACGTCCAGCGGCGAATGAGACCGGAGATCTCGCGATTGATTCGAACCGTTTACCCCAATCTCAGAGACCACGAGAAAGTCTTGGAGCACCCACCAGCTGTGGGGATGCGCCATAATCTTTTCTGGTTGCAGCACAATCATCCAGAAGAGTCCCGCGACGACGGTTCCCGCGTCAAATCTCATAGCAACGACTGGGAAGTAGGGGTGGCGGCAGCCTTGGTCCGCCATCTCGTTCGGCAGGGCGCGTATTCAAATACTGATATCGCCCTCTTGACTCCCTACACCGGGCAGTTGAAAAAGCTACGGGCCGCGCTACGCAAGGATTTTGAAATTGTCGTGAGCGACAGAGATCTGGAGAAACTCGCACAGGACGATGATGCGGACACAGATGAATCTGAGGAACCTGCTGGTGGCGACGGAAAATATCACAAGCAACTGGAAAAGAAGCAGCTCCTCCAAACTCTGCGCGTTGCCACGGTGGACAACTTCCAAGGCGAAGAAGCCAAAATCATCATCGTGTCCTTGGTCCGAAGCAATCAGAAACGAAAAGTGGGCTTCCTCCGCACTGAGAACAGAATTAACGTGCTATTGAGTCGTGCTCAACATGGCATGTACTTGATTGGCAATGCTGAGACGTACTTGCACGTCAATATGTGGGCAGACGTGCATTCCCAGCTCTTCGAAGCGAACGCTGTAGGCAACGCAATTCCTCTGTGCTGTCCTCGGCATCCAGACACCGAGATCCTGTGCTCAACTCCGGACGATTTCGTGCGGAAGAGTCCAGAAGGTGGTTGCAACCTTCCCTGCATGAACCGGCTTGAGCCCTGCGGACATCGGTGTCAGGCCAGGTGCCATTCCCAAGCCATGCATGATGCTTTCCTCTGCCCGCAGCCTTGCCCTCGTATTCGCAAAACTTGCCAGCACGCCTGTCCCAAACTCTGTGGGGATGCGTGCGGCCCCTGCGAAGTTCCTGTTTTCGATACTGTCCTCCCATGTGGTCATCTCAAGAAGGAAGTTCGTTGTCACCAAGCCCTGGAACCGTCTAAAATCAGGTGTACTGCCATCGTGAGCAAGACAGTTCCTGGCTGTGGACACTCTATTAAGGTTGAATGCTACAAGGATGTAGCTGCGGACTCCTTCCGCTGCCCGACGCCCTGCGATGTACTCTTGTCTTGTGGGCATAAATGCCCCGGCTCATGCGGCCGGTGTCGACGTACCAACGATGGGTTTATCGCCCCTGAACATATGGAATGTGCAAAAATTTGTGACCGACCTTTCGGCGCCTGCAGCCACCGATGTGCCAGGAGATGCCACCAAGAGGACTCGGAATGTGGAACCTGTGAGAACAAATGCGAGGTAAGCTGCTCAGTCCAAAATCGGCCGCCCCACGATCGGCACAGTCAAACTAATTGCATTTCTGTCTTCAAAGGTCCGTTGTCCGCATTCGCGTTGCGCATCTGTCTGCGGTACCGCCTGCGTTCCTTGCATTGAAAAGTGCACTTGGTCCTGCAGCCATCAAGGCTCATGCACGATGCCTTGTGCCGCTCCATGCAACCGACTCCCCTGCGACGAGCGCTGCAAAAAGCTCCTCTCGTGCGGCCACCAATGCCCTACATACTGCGGCGAAGAGTGCCCTCAAGGCATCAAGTTCTGTCAAGTTTGCGGGGATCGCGGCGACGCCGAGGTTGACCTCCTCGAAGGCAAGCGGTACACGGAGATCGATCTAGAGGAAACTCCCGTTGTCTTCCTATCCTGCGGCCACTTTTACACCGGCGAGAACTTGGACATGCTCATGGGGATGTCGGAGGTATACGTCCTCGACTCGGCTGGACAATATAGCGATCTGCTTGACATCCCTAGTAGCTTGGCGAAACGCGTTCCCTCTTGCCCAGCATGTCGAAGGCCAATCCTCCAGTTCTCAACGAAGCGGTATAACCGCGCTGTCAATAAAGCCGTTATGGATGAAACCTCGAAAAGATTCGTGACTAGGGGGCTGCGTGATCTCACCGAGCTCCAAAAACAAGTTGGATCGCTCAAGGACGAACTTTCATCCACTTTCAGCATCTTCAGCTTGCTTGCCTTCAGCAAAGCCCGCTTTTCAGCCAGATATTCGGGTGCTGCAAAGCTAATCCGTGACGCCGGTAGCCTACGGAAGCGGATGAGCGAGGAACACCAGCCCGCCAAGAAACTACACGACGCCATAGTACTTCGCCGACGCGAGATGGACGAGACACTCTATCTCAACGAGAAGATGCAGGGATTACGCCTCTCTCCCAGTCCACAGGAACAATCGGCTGAACATTATGTATCAGCTTTGGATAAACATCTCACTCTCAAAGCACAATTGATTCAGATCGATATCCGGGAAGTCATGATTCGTGAGATGGCGCGCTTGGTACAAAAGTCGCCCGTCCTTCAGACGCTTGCCCAGCAGCTCCAGCCCCCGGTCTCTGACTTCGTGAAAGACTGTAAACGCCTCATTGACGAATCCAAGCTGGCCAGTCTTCCTCGGATCGTTATTTCTGCAACCCTGTCGCTTGTCGGAATTTCTCTATTGCAGCGCCGTGACGCAAAGGTGTCTCAAGAGGAGATTCGGGAGCGCTTGGACGAGGCCCTGACTCTATGTATGACGCTTCCCGACAACAGCGAGATAAAGGAGAATATCGAGGAGTTTATCCGGCTCACTCAGGGCCCGCGGTATGAACAAGTGACTCCCGAGGAGATCGCTTCGGTCAAGATGGCCATGGTAACTGGGCCAAGGGCCATTGCAACCCATGCAGGCCATTGGTATAACTGTGTTAACGGACATCCGGTAAGTTGTGCCCTTCTGAATTACGCCCTAACTATAATCTCGTGGCATTAGAGGCTAAGTTGATCTTAACTAGTTCGCCATCGGAGAATGCGGGATGCCCATGGAGCTTGCACGCTGCCCCGAATGTAATGAACCTATTGGTGGTCAGAATCACCAACTCGTTGATGGTGCGACTCGGGCTACGGAAATGGAGTAACTGGTAGCCAGAGTGATTCGTCAGGCAGATGGCATATAGAGATGTTTCCTTGGGAGTGAGGAGTTCAGGTACCTCCCCTGGCATAACATGAATAAATGGCCAAGTTAAAATGCCTATAAGCAACGTCTATTATCCTGTAGCTTTGGTGCACGGGTGCTGAGAGTATCCATCATGCCCCCCGTCTGCTCTGTTGTGACGATACATCAAATGCACACTTGTCTCATGCTCTCTGGAGAAATATCTTTAGACCCAGTAGGTCAAAAATACTACCTACTTCTCAACCGCAATGGGTGAGGGCCGGGCTTCCAACCAGGGGAAAAGGGGGAGGGGGCCGAAAGGAATTATCTCCTCGAGATGGAACCCACGGGTGATTCTCTGGCAGCACCACAGGGATTCTTTAGCAAGTAATTACTGCCAGAAGATGAATTTTACTGTTGAAATATAAAAGACCAGAAATTATTAATCGAATTATTTCAGACATGAAGATGACCGAAAGTGGAAGCGGCGACCTGGCCGCTGAATCGCTCGGCTTGGTCCAGTCGTTCCTTCCTATAGGAAACGTCTTGTGCCAGTGGAGGTTATTTACGTGGTGCCTGAGAATAGACTTGAAATTAAAAGCATTGAACATATTTCTTTCATCACCATTCACCAAACACGCGGCCGTGACTTCGCCAATTCAATCTTAGCCAATGCTTCTTCGCACATCCACCGTCGGCCACATTCCGCATCCTGACCATGGGCACTCGAGGGCTTGAGGTCATCAGTTTCCGCGGGCGCTACTATGTTTGCTGGTATCGATTCGACAGTTATGTTGAAGGCCTCGGCGCTAAAGTCATCGAGAGCATCCCCTCCGACCCTGAACAATATCAAGGTATGTCGTTGCCCCAGACTCCAAGCCATGATCAGTTAGTTGACGCGTCGCATTGAGATTTGGAGAAGTTCTAACAGCCGTAGGATGGCTCAAATCCATGCGAACCCTGTATGAGAAGAAAGAACTGGCCCTTGAACGGGACATCTTCGAGCTTCGTCATGCGTCTGAGCCAGACTATTCGAGGTTTAAACAGTTTCTGATATATCCATGCTCACTACCGCGTCTGCATCAAGTCAATGCCGAAAATATTTACATCATTAATCTGGACAAAGAAGTCCTCACGATGAATCATGGCATACACTGGAAGCTAGGGAACATCCCACGCAAGGACAACCTCTGGATGCGCGCTGTCGCAAATAGTATCTATCCAGAGTATCCCACCATCTCCCTAGGCATTTGCCCAGAGGGGCACATTGCTTCGCCAGCTGTGGAACTTCCCGAGCGGGATATGTCCATCAACTACAATTTCAAGGTCGTAACCCCGCGAACAGATATCGGAGAAGCACGGAAAACGTTCCTTACACGCATCCTAGCAGGGGTGTTCTTGGAATATAAGACGGATATACTTCAACTTGGGGCAGAGTGGGATGTCGACTCATTCTGTTTCCGAGAGTTAACTTTTGCCCTGATATCGATTGCTTCCGGTCAGGCCAGCTTTCATTCGTTTCCCGCTCAAGAGTGCAACCCTGGCACGTGTTCTTCCTCCACCTGCTATAGGAAGCACCTACCGAAATCTGCTGGATGGCTTGAGAAACATTGGGCCGGCGACAAGGAACCGTTACTGCAGTTTGGATCTATGTGTCATCGATTAGGCGACCCACCAGGAGCGTCGCCGACAGAGACGATGTACTGGCATGAAGGCGTGCTCGTGAGCCTCACACTACTTACTGATGGCGCCGCTATCACGAAAGCTGTCACTTGGGGTCTTGGTCGAGGACACACCAACTTTCAGATTGTCGTTATGTCGCTTTTTGAAGTTTCTTTTGCAGAAGTATCATTCTTCAATGGCGAGCCGATTGTTAAAGTTACCGAGGCTGTGGAGCTCTCTCCGCTTCGCGCAAGCTATTGCTTGAGCACACATCCGCGTGAGAGACCAGAGTGGAAGCCTGGGATGCAGAAGGAAAAACACTCTGGTGAGGCTCTCATGGGGACGAACTGCGCAGGGTCTCCAAAAAAACTAAGAGATCACTTCCCTGGGCTGGCTGCCCTCGTCAACTTTTTCGATGTTGCCAAGAGTCGCTACGCAAAGTTCAATACGCGTCCTCTCCCAACAGAGCTGTACGAGCGGATCCTGGACTTCATTGACTACGACACGTGGAAGACTTGTTCAGTTGTGTCGCGGAAGCTTCGCGCGTGCTGCCTTCGAAGATATAGGCTTAACGATAAAACAAGGATAGTGGCTGGACCTCTCGTGAAGTTGGAAAAGGTTCACAAAGAGCCTATGCTGTCCTTCATATTTGAGAACATGGACGCAGGGAGGACATTTTCAACGATACAGAAGTTCAATCCGCGTCGCATACTGGAGACAAACTGGATGCCCATTATTGGCAGCAGTCGAAAAGTTATAATGAAGGACGTGGCCGTTTACTTTGAGCCGGCAGAGGACGGCCCAGACGCGCCTTGTGACAGTCACACCGATACGGAGCTATAAACCCACCCTATCTATCGGTTTATGGGTCGGTTTGAGATTCCACTGGTCCGGGGGAACATATACTGTCTATTGGCTACTCTAGATATTTGCCATCGAGAGGTTGCTTGCCCAACCTAATTCTTCCCGCACGAACTCTCCTTCCCCAAACAGAAAAGGACCTGACATATCACTCCTGTTGTTCGCATCCGCGGGCCACTTTTCGTTGGACGGCGGGGTCAGCTATGGCTTTCTAATTTATACACACCGGGACTAGGCGGCGGACACGGAACGAGGAGCGCGGTGTTGAAGCATGCCAGAGGTAAACGCGAGGGTTAATAACGCAAGATTTCACCAAACAGTTCTTCAAACACCAGCGGTCGTTAGAATGATAGCTCATATAGGCAAGATGCTCTTGCCATCACCGCGCGAGGTTTTCTTGTAGAGAACTAGTAAGCGGCATACGTGGCAGGGAAATCGATGCTGGCATTTCCGCGCTGGTGTCATTGTCCTAGTTACTTCTTCTAGCATGAATGTTGCTTAACTCCGATCGCACTTGCTACTCGGGTAAATGAGCTCAGCACAGCAAGGCAATATTCGAGTGAAAAATAGAGCGCAGTATGATCGAGATGGTCTGACATATGGCGAAGTCCCCTTCTTCACATGATTGTTGCCAAGAACTTCGAGGGACTCCGAGCCCCCACGGCATTGACACTAAATTAACTCGCTCTTGAAAGCCAAACTAAACTATTACCGATCCTAGGGCACATTCATATGCCCATTCATAGATAAACTTCCGATCTAGTTAGCGGCTAGCCTGATGGGGATCCCCGTGGACTCTAGAAGTGGTAAGTTAACTGGGTCTTGATCCATAACAAGTCTCAGCGAGAACCACCCCCCCCCCCCCCCCCCCCCCCTTGCAACACATGACTCTTAACGCCTCCGGACGATTTCTTTTATTCTGTAACTTTGATTTCGCTCTAACCATTGTTTTGGCTCGATCAATCTCCTCTGAAGTAGGATTGACCGTCCTCATCCAATGGCGGAGCCCCAAGGTGGTAGTAGCGAGAAACCAACCGCCGCGGCGGCGCCCGGTAAAGATGATCTCAAACGATGAACCCCGGTGATATCGATCATGGCATCTAATTCCTGGACACAGCACAAGGGACAACCCAAAATCGCAATGCCAATGCCGACGACAATGCATTTTCCCGTCCATCATCGAGGCTCATGCCAAATGGCTACCCGAAAGGGCTGGCGGCCAGGAGGATCCGACGTCGCATCGTCCTGCTCAAATCACTTTTCCGCTGGATAATCACCCTAGCCATCGTAGCTTCGCTGTATGTCGTCCTTGCCATATACTCAGGCCGCCAGGTCCTTTCGAAGATATCGAAGCGCTACTTCAATGCATTCATTACCGGCCTACTCATTATTCTCGCCCTTAATGTTATGAGCGCCCTGAACGAGAGTGCAAGAAACTGTCGATGGTGGATTTTGAGCCGTCGGCATCGTCCCACATATGAAGTACGTCGTGAAAATGCGTCAGCGCATTCGCCATCGAAGAAGAAGCGGGGACATTAACCAGCGATATTTAGGTGGAGGCCATACTTGGCGGTGATAGCATCCGTCACTTGGTGAAGTTGGCGGTAGGAACACGGCGGGCATCCATAATCCTAGTCATTCTGCTATGGCTACTGCTTAACATTGTGCGTAAGAATCCTTGCAACTACATTCGAGCGTCTAACCTAACTCGCTGTTACTGCCCCCCAGGGTTCCCAAATTGGGTTTGCTTCAATGACCTTGACCTACTCTCTGGAAAGTAACTGGCAGACTGCGCGGTTAGTGCCAGGCAATGTCGCGCTGCCGTTAATGGCCAACATCACAACCAACCAACTGATTAAGTCAGAAGAGAATTGGGCCGAAGCCCAGCGGTACGCTGGTACCAGGTCGGTATCAAGCCTGAGATGGCAGATCCTAAATCTTCATTTGGGCGCTGGACATTGACTATTTCACAGGTACGGGTTGATGTCGCTCGCACTTAAAACGAAGCGTATGGATGACCTTCCAGTCCCCGGCGATCTTTGGTATGTTGGAGATCCTACGATATTCTGTCAGGATCCGGACGCCCTCTGCCTCTACATATTCCACGAAACGTCTCCAGAATCACTCTACCTCGATGATTACCTCCCCGTCAAAGCCTCGACTACCCGAAGTATTAATGCGACATCTGTTTGCGAGAGTTGGCCAGTCATCCAAGGAGGGGACGGCACGGTTTCGAATATCACCATCCAAAAGGAATCTGGAGATACTGTCGTCTCCGTTCCTATCCCTGGCAGACGGGACAGGACAATTTTTATAACTGACCCGATGAAAGACTGCGGGGAAGGCTGCAACATAATTACGGCGTTCGAATCATCGGACGTTTCACCGTGGTTCTACTCGTGCCATATCACTGTCAACTCCGTAGCCAATGCTACCCGCCCAGTCGAAGAAGTCAGTCTCGACTTGAGACATCTCGCATCGACAAGCATTGCCCTTCGAGGTTTCACGGACCCGGCTATCGTAGATGGAACCGACATTGAGTACGCCGTTTACCCAGCCGAGACTTTCATCGGATACCCTCAGAATGGATCAACCTCAGGTATGGCTCACCTGCTGTCCCGGTATGCAATCGGTGTCATTGCCGTCACGGCTGAATCAAATGATATGGTCACCGTTCCCGGTAGCGAACCCACCATCGGCACGAAGCTCCACGTCGAGCACTGGCAGTTGATAAACCTGATTTTCATCCTTACCGCGGCTATTCAGCTATTGCTTGGTCTTGCCAATTTATTTTTTGCGCACATGGTCGTCATTCCTGATAGTGGGCTTGTTGACGAGGCCAGAATTGTGCGAGCTATGATGAAGGAGGAGAAGCTGGAAAGTGTCTTTTGCATGCGGGAGAGGAAGAAGAAGAAAGATACGTCCCAATGGATATATCGAAATAAGTACATGGGTGATGGGGTCTATGACCTATATTTCGAAGAGCGGTGATACACCTATTGTGCGGAGGTGCTCTCGGTGACGTGGGTTCTTCAACTCTCCCCGATTGTTCGGGTTGTCGTTTTAAGGATCTTTGTTCACATTCGTGTTCTCGTCTAAATAGACTTTCAGTTGCCAAATATATATGTATGTATACATATATTCCAACATCGCGGCAATCACATGCATGGCAATCCCAATGTCCACACCATAAGACCCTAACAGACATGGGGAGGTGAAGCATTCATACATTGGGTGTACGGCCCGGCGCGGAACTTATTTCCCCATTACAGTGATCACAAATCGTTGTCTAAACTATAGAGACTAGTGTTTCAAGACCGGCGTCTACTGCTCGACTAAATCTGACAGAAGCTAAATTTATTCGACTAGCACTACTTTTCCCCAACTAACAGCTCCGAGCGAGTATTATCTATACTACAGAGTATAAAGTAATTTTCTTCAAAATGTTCATGGGATTTTGCAAATCTCGAACAATGCTTCCCGTTTACATCATATGGTCCATTCTCCTATAATCCCCTCCGTAACGCACGTATTCTCTATCATACGCCGGCGCCGTCGAAAGCCATTCTCCTGCTTTCTTCAACAGCGGCCTTTCTTATCTTTCTAACATGCGTTTTTCTATATTTCCCATTATTTCCCTTTTGTTGGCCATGGGTGTCTCGGTGGTTTCTTGCACTCCAACCACTACTCGCGCCGCAAGATCTCCCCTCGTTTTCACACCCGTTTGGAGGCTAAAGCGACGTGACCCTGGCGTTTGTGACGACATTTCGGATTCAGGAAAAAATATAGGTAACGATGTGGGAGATTTCTTCCAGGATACCCCAAATTTAGTTGAGGATGCAAGTGATGGTTTCGTTGGAGAGTGTGATATTGTCAGATGCGGAAAGGCACTAGGACATCCCGTTCTCACATGCGTTGCCTCCTTGGCAAACGGTGGTATTCTCATAATATCCGATCTGGCGTGCTTAACTAGGGTGAGTCGTTGTAGATCGTGATGGCACTCCGCGTCTCTTAGAGAGGGTACTAACTGAATATCAATAGATCGTGGAATTCGGAGACATAGGACCCGAGGCTTGTGAGGGTTGTTCAATCGCCATTGCTAAGCATTATTATGGTACCAATAACCATTAGCACCGACTGCGGTAGAACGGTTTATTGGCAGCATTATTATCTTCGTGCTGGCACGCTTGTCAGGGAAAGACTGGGCGAACAGCTGGCTAAATTGTGCTCCAAGTTCGTATGCGATTACTTTGGGTCGCAGCGGATAGCCTGCAGGGGAACAAATGAAACCTGACGAGAAACGATCGCTGCATTCAAAACTCCACGGAGAGAACTGAGCAATATGAGGGCACGATTCGGATCCTTTTTAGGACGGGGTTATACACCTCGACAGTCTCCTACTCAGGCCGCTGCTCATACCTTCAGCTGCCGTTTCTAATAGTCTAAGCTAGATCTCACTTGACCACTAAGATGCCCCAAAGTGGATAAAATCGTTTACACCTGTTTCTGTCCTCATCAGTTCGGCCGAGAAGTATGTGACTTCCGTTCGTGCATAGGAGGAATCCACTCTCGTTCCCGCATTGACTAACGAAAGGCGGCCTTTTCTCCACGGGGAATCATTAGCTTGCGCTGCCAAATTCACCTTTATCTTCCATTACATTATAGCGTCGGATAGGGCCCCGTGGTCACCACTGGTGCGGTCACTATCGGAGTGATGAAAGCTTCTTCGTGGTAGGCAAGGCTTTCGTTGCACCGACAGGCTACTCGGCCGCCATTATTCCTGGCTTGGCGACGAACAGAAAAAGGGAAATCCGAATCGTCACTCTGAATCGTCACTGTTTGAATTCTTCGCTGCAAGCCTTTGGGGTTGGCGTCCATGCTCCCCGTTAGACGCCAGATAAGCAAAAGTATTTGGAGAAATCCTAGCAAGGGGCAACGAAAGTTTATCGAATGGGAACCTGATGTGAAAAATGAAAGGTTTGTCCCATATCCTTTGTAAAGGGCTTCAGCTCTTAAGCTTAACATTTCGGGCCACTGCCTTCTTTCATTTGTAAAATGCCCTTAAAATAACAGGCTCGGTTAAAGTGGAGGCGTCGATAGATAAGGAGAGATATACTCCTAACCCATCAACGAGGGCTGATGATCCTCTATACGTTCTTTCAGCAGCTCCTCATAGGTAATATGGCATGAGAGTTGTCATTTTATTGCTGTTTCGCTTCATCGATGGATCACCATCACTCTTTGGACCATTCTCGCTTGCTCCCTTTTCTCTCACTTGATGTATTATTCCAAGACCTACAGTCATTATTAATGTCCTCAATGACAAGTAGAAGGTAGAGGTATTGCTGTTGCCATCTTGAGACACGGTTTTGTTTGGATCTGACTCTCTCCATTTCATAGGCTTTCATACGCTGTACTCCATCGGGCACCTGAAAGATATGCTAGGGATGGAGCTGTAGTAGCAGCAGCAGATTATTAGGGATGGGAAATTTGGCCACTATTTAATAAATCGGAAATAGTGTTGGAGGGAACTTCTTCGCTTGTCACGGATGCGATTTGGAGCTATTCCCCGATCCATATTTGTAACTCGAATCGAATATTCAGCCATTCCCCGTGTCCTGCCCTACATACCTCCGCTACTTGTAACAGCTCTGAAAGGTCCACTCACACTTCACACATCATCGACAGCACATCTCGCATCCACGTCACGAATCCTGCAGCCACATGCAGACTCAGCCAACCAAATCTGCCTTGCCTCTCAGGCGAAATCGGACGGGCTAATGAGGACGACTGAAATCCTTACCTGGAGCCGAGAAATCTTCCATCGATACCCGACCATCACATCGGGCTGTGGAGGACTAAATCTGGGCCACAACTTGCGGAGTAGAGTTACGATCCCCTCCCCCTTCAAAACGAAGACAAAAAAGGGAAGTGGATTAAGAGCCCTTCATTCCCATTTCGGAGGTTGGGAGATGTGCTGGCTGGGAAGTTCCGAATGGTATTAATAAAAAGGACTACTCTTCTGCTCCACGTTGGTTGGGACAAGTGTCTCTCTATTCCATGATTCTACCTCACAACCTCACAATCTTATAATAACGGAAACAAAACTGAAGTGGTTTTCTGTCCCTTTGCCTGAAGATGGTGGTTTATGAAAATATCGCGTCCTATAGATTACGCCATGACAGTGTGCAAAACCTACTCCGAGAGATTTTTGGGGACAATGATATTACAGTTGATGTATGTGGCGCACTCACCAGCACCTCGCACTCTTCTAGGGAGAACATGGAATTCACCAAAGACAGCAAGTTGGGGAGATGTACACTGTATTTCTACCTAGATACTTGAACAGTGTAGGTGTCAACTCCGCCTTCATTAACTGAAACACTAATTCGCCTCCACCAGCTTCGGCGTATGATCCGCTAATAACAAGAGAAAATCCAGGAGGACCGCCGGAAAATTGAGGCGCTGAGATCCCGACGGTAATGGTATAGGTGAGATAGGGATGGCAAGGATCTTCGAAGGAGGACAGGAGCAGGCGGACCACCGTGGGGTGGAGGTTAGACCGGATATGGCTGTCGGGCTGTGGACAGATATTGACAGTGAAGGATTGGTGTATCAAAACGCACTTGGTCAATGGACCGGGGGTAGTTGTACGAGCCAGGCCTATCAGAAAATTAGGTCGCACATTTTCACCGCCTAATTGGCAGCAGTTCGCCTTGAAGTCTGCCTGACTTCAGGTGGATGCTGATGCCTACCTTATCATCAATCCATCAATGTAGGGCAACACCATCTCATTCTAGATCAAGCCAGGGCGAGCAGCGTCACACTTGCCAACCTTGCCTCATGCTCTCGCATTTCTACATTGAAAACCAGGCTCCGTCTTCTTCCTCTACAACTCTCGGTACCACAGAAAACCGATTTATCAGTACTCTCGAGGCCGCACAAAGGACATGTTGCTGCCAGTTCGTGCACACGTTCTCCGTCATACTCTCCCACCATGGAACCAGACCCACTCGATGAGCTCCGGCATAGCTGCCAGAACCATATCACGTACCCTGAAAATCTTGTCCGGTACGGCGGTTCAAGGCATAAGCTAAAGACATTGAGAACAGTATTGGACGCTTTAAGTGGTTATCCATCCGCAACCCAGGCCGGCTTCGAGTTGTTCGACACAAAAGGGGGAGAGAATGGAATAGAAATAGTAGACTTTTCGGATGGCAATGAGGGTATGTTTCCCCCTTTCTTTCCTCCTTTCTTCCTTGCCCCGATTGCGGAAAATGTGGAGGCCTGACGCGAGCATTTTATCAGAGCTAGCTTCATTCTTTGTTGAGGATCATAAACAATTGCAAGAACACTTCGAGTCGAAGCTCAAAGACCCAAAATTTCGCTATGTGTATGTTTCTCCGAATACTACTCTAGTCATGTAGAGGCGCACGGCTGCACTCGTAGGCGATCCGGAGCTACGGCTTGGGAGGCAAGAAGTTTTTTTTTCCCCTCCCCATGCGCGGGAGACCTGACCTTTCTCTCTAGTTCTATCGAGGCCTGCTCCTCACGGGATCCCCTGGCGTGCACTAGCAATACGCTAACACTTCTCGCGTCTTATCACCAACTTCAGCCTGCCTTCTTAGACGCCGTGTTTGGGTTCCGGTCCAACCACTCTTACAAGCCTTTGGACTGGTCCGTAGCAACTTTCGACTTTGATGATTCCATTCCCCTCTCTGATAAGAAAATTTTGATGATACCGTCATTGGGAAGAAGCGGGCGCGAGATTAGAACCACGTATCTTCTTCGTGGGGTAGAACCATCCCAATCCATCCGCGGTTGGAACTGGGGTATACGTCAATTAGGTCTTCACCACGTATTCGATGTGGAGACTGGCAGAGCCCTATGGATATCCGTCAAAGGGAACAAAGGATTCCGGGAGGCAGTTAAGGAAAGCTTACAGGAGGGGAGTTCCGATTCGGCTTCTTTACTTCACCCCTCAAACCTTTGCGACTCGGTCGAGTCCTTTCCTGCGTCCATGGAGTTCCACCGTATGGCTGTTGACTGGTGTGATGCAAACTGGCGATGGTACATATCCGACCTGGAAGCACGCTTACGGCAAGTCATTAAAAAGGCTAGTACTGTTACTATTGACCAGATTCCCCTTTCAGAAAGCCTCCCGAAGGATGTAAAGCGGACTTACACGCGCTCCTTAGCTACAGCTACGGCAGGATTAGTTCCTCAAGCACCAGAAAAGGGGATGTCTCGGCAAACAACACTGTTCTCATGGCTGACAGGCTCGAGGAGATCAATCATTGCCCCTTTTGACCAACAGGAGCAAAACGAGAGCCAGACCGCCCCACTAGCGAACAGAAGGGCCGACCAGCAGCTGATTTCACTCAACATTTGCACGGTTCGGGACCAGCAGGAACTCCAGGTTCTTAGCGAGAAGGTCCAAGAAGGGCTGATAGTCGTTAGAGATAACTCAGCCGTCGTTCGCCAGCTAAAAGCAGAGTACCTCGCTGTCGTGCAGCAGCCAAAGTTCCCCCACCAGCTACATAGCCGGGCACAAGAGAGTGTTTCCCGGTTTGCAAAGGCCGTCGAAGGGATCGAGGAGAGGATGTTGAGACGCGCGGCCCAATTTGAACAGCTAGCTATTCTAGCCGAAAATGGTAGATCTCTTGTGAGTGTCTAAGACGAGGGTTCTGAAAGGATCGAACGGCTAACCACCCTTGTCCATAGTTTACCGCTGTACAACAACAACAAAGTTTCCAAATGACCAAAATCTACTCTGATCACTCCAATACAATAACCGATCATATGAGAGAGCTTGCGTCCCAAACAGCCAAGGATACTTGGGCCATGCAGAAGATAACAGTGGTGACATTGGTCTTCCTTCCAGGAACGTTCATCGCCGTAAGAGAATCCTGCAGCTGACTTCGCTTGTCCCTTTCCTAAGGTCTTTCGGGTTCTAACCGGCTGGCCAGACGTTTATTCAAAGCGGCGTGTTCAACTGGGGTGATGCAGAGGATACTCAAATTGTTCCGCACTTCACCCTGAAAAAGCCAGCCCTTTACTTCTTCATCATTTGCATTGTTGTCCTCGTTGTATTCATTGTCACACTCTTGTATTGCATAAGTCGACGGAGGGAGACGGGTAGGCCGGCTCGCAAAGATGCCGACTCAATCGTGTAAACAGAAATAAATGAAGCTGTATACAGGTCTTTGCCACAAATGTAATGATTTTTGAAGTCGAATAGGCCACAGCTTATACAAGACGGCCCGTGCATCGGATAGAGCAACTTTTCACGAACGCCAGCCAAACCGGCCACAGAGATTCACAGAGATGAGCCTTATGTGGAAGTTCATCTCCGTCGATGTGATTGGAAGGCCTGGGATCCCTCCATTTCTAGCCCCATTTTCCAATTCCTGATTTACAAGGTAGGCATGACTTTCTCTGATGGTTTCCTCCTCCAAATCGGGGTCTTGGCTGGGTTCGGGCAGAGGGGAGTTTCATGGTTAACAGGGGTATTGACTGACACCTTCCCCATTCATACATCGGATAGGGGCTACTGGTTCGTGACTGGGGAAGGTCGATGTTGTTCGGACATCAAATACGCGCTGCCCGCGTCTATCCCCTTTCTCCAGCAGCCTCGGGACGCGAGAATGGAATAAAATCATTTCTGGCTGGTCGGTCATAAATATTGATGTCTTTTGTTCGTTTCATCGCGGCGCTTGCGCATCCCACTGCTATTCCACGAGGCTGCAGGGCTTTACCCTTTTCCTCAAACAGACCGAACTAACGCCACGCTGCAGCCTGAGCATTGGGGAACATCACCATTGGGCGAATAAGTAAACTGTTCCGCTCGCCTGACTCCCAATACCAGGAGCCCAGAGTCCATTACCCAGAACTGGTAATGACTCGCGAGTCGCGACGCCACCAAACGGGAAAGCTCTCCGGCGACAAGCTACGACATCTGCTCTATCACCCATATCCCATCCTCATATCGAGTAACCCCCACGCTACTGCCATGAGTTCGCCCCCTTATTGGGGGACGGCTGCGGTCAATACAACCGACATAGGGTCTCGTTTCAGGCAGTTCATCGTAGGACGTTATCAACGCGGGCTGAACGGTTTTCAGACTGGGGCGCGGTACATGCGATACTCTGATCTTCAAGAATTTTGGGAGGAGGACACAATTGAGGATGTCCTTAAGAGCAGTGGACATAACCTCCTGGCCGGCTTGTCTGACGTCCGGTCCAATTACTTACTTATCCTTTCCACGCTGGTATTCATCGGGCATGTCGATTTCCTCCAACATTTCCAAAACTGGGGCATCACCGACGCCAATATGCCAATAACAACCATTAAAATTGATCGCAGATTTACTCCAGATAAGTTTACGGAAGTTTGGGAACAATTCACGTCCAAGCAATGGCAGTTTTGCCCGCTCATCATCCGCTCCAGCCAGGGGAATGAAGGTCGCAGACCACCTCTCAGTCGCTCCATCGGCCGTTGCGGTTCCATAGACCCCAGGCAGGTTCTACCAATCCGCCAACGGCAGACGATACCTGGAGCGAATGATAACAAGTGGGTAGAAATTGTGGAATTGGACGAGGGCTGCTCTGATGTCAAGCATGTAAGAGACTCTCCAGTCCCTCACCCTCGGAAACACTAATAATCGTTGGGGATTTATTAGGTTGTTTTCAAAGTCTACTCTGGAAGTGATAACCCCCGGGGCTGGCAAAAAGAGGTTGACATGTACAATGAGCTCCAGAGGAATCGCAAGATTCACGACAATATTGTCAGAATGCTCGGGTCATTTCAGCAGCACAACCTCAGCTATATCGTTCTAGAATATGCCAACGGACTGACCTTGGAGGATCATTTTAAGGGTCGACCTGAATTTCATTCCGCTCAGGATATCGAAGAATTCTTCCAACAACTCGTCCTTGGTTTGTATTCAGCTCTTAATAGGTTGGAGTCGTGCAAAATGTCCGGTGAATCCATACCCGCCCGTCGTAACCGTTACTAGCCTAACAATTTTTTTGAGCTGCCAGTGCCCATCGCGATATAAAACCTTCGAACATACTATTATTCCGTAATCCGGGTGGCGGTGTCACTCTCAAGTTGTCAGACTTTGAGTGCGCATCGGCATCCCACCCTCGGGACAGACTCAGTCGTGAGTATCAATACGATGATGGAAGCAAGACCTATAGTACGAATTTCAAACAAAATGAAAAGGGAGGACTATTTCTGACTGTTCATAGGTGCACCTGAACGTCTAACGTGCGCCCCATTGGACGAGGAGGCACGGCAGAAGCAGTCCACGAAGTTTAATGTCTTCGAACTTGGTACCGTCAATAGTGAAGCCCTTGTGTGGATAAATCTCAAAGACCGGGGCAGGAAAGAATACGAGAATGATCGCAAGGAATATATTCAGCGCCATAATCGACCCAATGCTGCCGCCGGGTATGGGAACGCGTTTCACAATGGCCGGGTCGTCTTGCCTTGTGTGGAAGAGTGGCATTCCAAAGCCGTCGCTAGCTCCCAGCCATTCGACTGTATATCCGGGGTTGTGAAGGAAATACTGGAAAGGGACATTTTGGTGCCGGAATCAGACCGCCAAAGCCCCAAGCAAATCGGAAATATTTACCTGTCTTGCACGGATCTGGCCAAGACACACCCAGGCGAGAGTCCACTCTCCATCTATGAAAAGGCCACTTCGGCGAGATCTAACTCACGGCCGTCCCGCTGTCCTCGGCCGAGAGAAGTACCTGAGTTTATAATTGATGAACGCCTTGTTACTCGGAGCCCACGCAGAACATCCACGCGGGTCAGCCGCGATCGTGGAAGTATTAATACTAGTGGCTTCTGCGAATGGAACATGACCACCACCGGTTTTGAGAATCACGAACCCGGACTCCCGAATGAAGCGAAGGCTCCACAGCAGCCTCTCGACTCAGATAATGTTTCTAATTTAAAAAGACGACAGCAAAGTCATGGTGGGCAATCCTCCCATCGTGCTTCTACTCGTGGTTGGTGTGGTCCCCAACTACTCAACCTCTCTCACTACACCGACGGAGAGAACGACGTCCAAAGCTGTGTCACGGGCACTCTCCCAGACAAAAATTCGCAACATGAGTATTACCTATCCGCTGGGGGGTGGTCTCGACCTAAACAGAATTCACGCCCCGGTCCAGTAGTCCACAATGATGCAGCATACACGCAGAACGGATACCAAGGCGGCATAGGATACGATGGACACCGCGGAAGCTCGAAGGCGCATCGTAACTCAAGGAAGTCCACGACACAGGGAACTTTCCAGTTACCAGTACCAAGTGAGATGCGGCCTCAGTCTCTCCTCGCACCAAAGTCGAGCTTGAAACATGAGCCCTCATCATCAGGACATTTCTTGAACTTAGAACAAAGATCAAACCAATCGCTATATCGGATAGACAACGCCACGAATAATGTTTACGTCCCAGATATTTTAAAACACAAGAGCAGCGGTGTCAAGACGCTTGATACCCTTGTCGGCAAGTGCGTCCATCGAGAGCTAGGAAAGCGCAAAATAATCCTCCTTATCGACGATTCGGCTGGTATGAGAGCGTCACATAGTCGCGACGTTCTGGAGACAGCGGAAGCGGTGATGTGGCTATGCAAACCCATAGATCCACACGGATGCGAAGTGGTTTTTGCCTCTCGACCCAAAAGCCCTATCAGACCCACGCTCTCAAGATGGATCAGTAGGACTCCATTGAAAAAGATACGCCATCGGCTTGAGACCTCTGACGCTCCCGAGCTGTGCAATATGGAGAACGCTATCGCTGCTGTGCTTCAGAGAGTCATGGGACCAACGAAGAAACACTTCCGCGAAACGACAATCTTGATATTTAGCAATGGAGTGTGGGATGAGGACGTTCCCCCAAACGGCCGTGGAGCGGAAAACCCAATCGTGAAAACGGTTAATCAGATGCTCACCCGTGGAATTGATCGTGTTGATTTAGCCATCCAATTTGTTAGGTTTGGAAATGATCCCTGCGGAATCTCAAGGTTGGAACACATGGACAACTTTCTCCGGACTCACCGTGACCCCAACCTCCACGGCATGTAAGTTATATATCGAAGCCTTACAGGGGGCTTGGCCATATTCTTCTTTCTAATACGGAAAATAGGGACATCGTCGACCACAAGGCTCACACTAGTCCAGTTCCACTTATCCTTATTGGCCCACTACGTGCCAGCGTTGACCATCAGCCACACACCTCCCACCCGAACGAAGCTTTCGGCTCAGGGCCTTCGACACCGCGCTTGCCGGGATATGAAGCCGGCATGGGCGGTAGGCCAAGTCCCTGTGCCTGATAGATTACGGCCGCATCCTTGGTTACCTACAGCCTAGGTATAGTTTCGAAGCCAAGTGCCTCAGTCATTGGTAGTTTAGACATCGTGGACCGGAAGTCAGTTCCTTGATGGTGGCATGTAACGTACAAGCTAAGAGGCTATAGAACTAGACTCAAATGTTTACTCGTCATTCCGGGGAATCGAAGTCAAGAGAATTCCGTATTGGTGGTTGTTATTAACCGGCAGAGCGCGGATAGGGCTCGTGATGCCTGGCGATTAATTCAAGGGGAGACGTTTGAAGATCACTATAGACCCTTGCTTACGTAGTTATCTATATCAAGAGACTGCCAGGTCTGCCAGGCGTGGGAAGGAGTCCATAGAAAATGCGACATGCAGGCCGTTTCGACCATGAACGGGGAGGATAACGAGCTTCTGACCTACACGGTCAGGGTTATACTTGGAAAAACACTTCAGCAGATGAGATTGTAGTTGGACACACAATAAGACCTAAGGCCCCGTAATAGTAGGGAGGTGAGTAACCGTCCCGGGACGCACGGGGAACTGCAGAAAATCCAGGGTATCTGGCAAGGAGTTGGATCACCGAATTGTCACGTGAACCGGCAGTTCCTCACTTCCATAGATGTGACCCACAACCTCACTCTTCAATCTTCGCTTCACTGTTGTCGAGTACACCTCTTGAGAGAGATACCCACGGAGCCGGGCAAGAGATAAGGACATAAAACACATCCAAATATTGCAACACGCTTGTTCGCCAACTCACGGGCGCCCTCTTAATATTCTCATCCTCCAAAGTCTGGCTGCTAGGCAACCTACTTCGATTCGACTAGATCTCATCCCCTCCCGTCCTTCCAGTTCATATACCATCCCATGCGCAGCACACAATCATGGAGTCAATCTATATACCAGCAGAAGATGCGGGCGGACTTTAAGTCCCTGTGGCAGACCGGCCACGATGCCATCCGCGACGGGACCTCGTCAAACTCCGAGCGTATCTCGATATCGTACCCGTATCCAACCCCCGAGAAAATCCCTCATGGGGCACCCCACTCCATGTCGCTGTTTGGTGCGACAATCTAGAGGCAGCACGCATACTTCTCGACGCAGGCGCCGACCCTCTGCACGAAAAACGCGACGGCTTACACCATTATTCATCTCTGGCACTTTCCGCCGAGCTAGGTTTCGGCGAAATGGCACGCCTGCTGTGGTCAGCCGTGCCACCTGGCATTCGCTCCAGATGCTATCAAGACAAGTACGAGTGCTGCCTCGTCACTGCTGCACTGTACGGTCATCACCGGCTTGTTGATGACATGCTCAACTGGCCCGCAGACGGGTGGAGTGAAGAGATGAAGAATGAAGCGCTCTTTAACGCTGCACTGAGGTGGCATATCCATGTCGTGACGATTCTTTCAGACCGAGTGAACGCCTATACAACTGATGTACTGCAACGGGCGCTTACATTTGCAGTCCGCTCGAAATCCATGTTGGCTCAGGAAGAACGGTCTGCTGTTGTGTATGAGGCTATGAATTTCATAAACCAGGAGCGCTTGGTAGAGCGGCTTATCGAGGCGGGGCCGTTGGATCCTAACTTGTCTTGGGCAGAGAGACCTTTGATCCACCACACTGCTGATGCTATTAACCCCGCCGGGAGCTTACGAGCTGTTCTCGGTAAGAGTGAGTCTCAAGGCACTCGTCTCCCTTCTGCAGAAATCCTTTCTGGGCTGACTAATTCCATACAGGTGCGAATCCTAATGCACAGGACGCTCGGGGAAGAACTCCCCTTCATCGTCTTGTCGTGCCTATCATGATCCAGCAAGGCAAATCAGGTTGGAGGATTTATGAGACTGGTATCCTCCTACTTCTCGACCACGGCGCACCGGTCGTAACTCCAGACCAGAATGGAGAGACGCCACTACATATCGCCGCCCTTACTTGCGACCTCGGCCTCTTTAAACTCCTATTATCACATTGTCCGACAGGCAGTCAAGACGCACTCACCCAGACTAATAACCACAGCGAATCGCTACTCCACTATACCTCAGCCGGCGGAAACATCGAGGTCATTCGATACCTCCTAGCATCGGGGAAATTTAACATCAACGAAATTAACGCAAATAGATAGACCCCAATTATATGCGCTCTCGCTCAGACTTACAGACCGGGAATGCTTGGCAAACGGGATGGGAAGCCACTCATGGAAGCTGCCCGAGCTGCCCAGGTCCTCCTATTCCACGGTGCAGAGGCTACCGCTGCCACAGCCGAGGGCTGGTCAGCTTTATACTGTCTCGCTAGCTACAGGTCTCTGAGGGTGGATACACGGGTTGCCGAGTTAACCAAGACGTTGATTTCGAAGGGTGCCCCCTTGTGTTCCGATCAGGCCATCCCGGTCAACTGGTCCAGCACGCGTCTGCCGAGCGTCCCCGCCTCAGACGGACTTCCTTGGGGCTTTCGCCTAGGACAGCCGATGCCAGAGGACGACTCATGGCCTCAGCTCGACGGGCGCGGGAAGTCGATTTCTGCATCTCGTTCTCACACACCGTACCTTCGTTCCGGTCCATTTCTATTCATTATTTTGCATGGTAGCACCGTCAAGAGTCCCTGTGCATAAGTGATGGAATGAGGGATCAGTAGCAACCAAGAGGCGGGCAGGCCAGAGAGCCAAATGCCTTCTTGCCCCGGCTGTTTCGATTTGGACCGCAATGTTGTGATTGTGGCTACCTGGGGTTGTCGCCTCCTTATGAGACGCACGCCGGAGGCTTACATCTATGCGGGCTGGAAACAGCGGTGAAAGGTCGTGTTTGCCGAATCACCAGGAGCAGGAGCGCCATTACTATTGCTTTTGCTCCAGGAGTTGAATTCGACCCTCCTCCAGTCCTCATCAGCGGCCAACCGAAGCATTACGCTGTCCACCCTATTTAACGTGATGTATGTAGGCATGATGTAAACATTTCACGTTTCTGGTGCAGAATATCTGGCTCTCGGATGTCGCAATAACAGTGAGAACGCCACCCCTCCTCCCATTTGAAAGATAATCCTGTAAAGAAGAGATATTCACCTTTGCATCTCTGGGCTGTCTGGCCGCTACGAAGCCAGCAGACGAATCAACCAGCCAAGATCTACCACCATTTAGACGTAGATAGTGCAAGTGGGGATGATGTTGAAGTTCCCCATCTTCAATCGAAAAGCAAGTAATTCCCGACTCCAGTCGCCGATGTGAGACTTTTAACGGTCAATAGAACCACGGAGACCAAGAAGCCACCATGAAAACTTTCAGCTGAATGCCACATCGTGCATCTGGTCGTTTCGAAGAGACGATAAAGCCGCCAGTGGCTGACCTGCCTCAACTAGGTGGGTCTAGTCTATGGCCCGGAAAGACCGGTCAATTCCCGATCACTTGTAGGATCCTGTGGGATTAGAAAGCTCTCAGGGCGTAGATGATACGGATGCTCCGTCGTGAAGTGTCATAACATTCGGAGGAATCAAGTCTATAAAAGGCAGTCTACATCCTCGCCAGTTAGTTCTAGTTCTCCTCAACTCACAATCAAGACTTCTTCTCTTAGATACTTCTATTTCCCTCCAACTCGCTGCCTTTTTGTGCACTTAAGAATAAATAAACATTTTATCCTCAATTTCCAACATGGCCGCCCCTATTAAGCACTGGACCACCTCCTCTACCCCTCGTCTGCCGGTTGTGACAGCAGGCGCTCAGGACGACTTTTTCTCCATTTACCACGTCGGCTCGGATAACTTGGCCTACCAACACTATACGAGCGATCCCAAGTTGCAGGACTGGAAGCCAGCGAACAGCGTCCACAAGATCCCCGACAGCGGACAGATCTTTAGCAATCTGTCTGCTGTTAGCCTGGCTAGTGGCCGTGACCATGTCTTTGGCCGTCATTTCCACGGCGGAGTGAGACATCTCTGGGTGAGTTTTGCTTTTACGCTGAGAGAAGGGTGCGCTCTGCTTGATGGCTTTGAACTGGGGAATTGACCCATTGAGTAGTATGACGGCAAGAAGTGGAACTCCGAGGATCTTGGCGGGCAGTTGATTGGTGATATCAGTGCTGTCAGCTGGGGTCCTAACCGGATCGACATCTTTGGACGTGGCATGGACAATGCCGTCTGGACCAAGTTCTGGAACGGCAGCAAGTGGAGCAACTGGGCTTCTCTGGGCGGAAAAACGCCCGACTCAACCACAGCCGTCTCTTGGGGCCCTAACCGCATTGATGTTTTTGTCCGCGGCATGGACAACGTCGTGTACCAGCAGTACTTCAACGGTACCGCCTGGTCTGGTGGATGGGGCAGTCTAGGCGGTGAGACTGTTGAGGAAGTCGTTGCCGTCTCGTCCGGGCCGGAGAGACTTGAGCTCTTCGTACGTGACTTTAAGAATGGGATTCAATTCCGCAGCTTCAACCGACAAACCCGATGGAGCGGTTGGAGCCGGGAAGCTGACGCCGGATCAACCGTCTCGAAACCTGCGGCTGTGGGTTTCGGAGGCACCAAGGTTGTGCTCGCTCGTCAGGGCCAGGACAACAAGTTGTACCGCAAGATTTGGAGCGGAAGTTCTTGGGGCGCATGGGAGAAGTTTGGGGACAAGGCCATTACTGGAGCTCCAGCTCTTCACGTCAAGGGCGGGGATAAGGCTCCGGCCATCGTTGTACTTGGCGACGCCTCCTTGGCCATTTTTGCCTAGGGCACACACTCACATTTCGCTTAGAGAATCGCAGATTGGTAGCCATGTGTAGCATTCTTTGTAAATCGGAAATTAGTGTTGTCTCCTTGAGATACTCTCGTCCGTTCCTGTTCTTTGCTTTGGTTGACAATTTCTCGACCCCTTGTGTATTGCCCAAAGAGAAGTGTGAAAGAAGTCCTAATTAATATCCACCGTACCCGGAATTGGAATTATGCTCGTCTGTGGAGCATAGAGTCTGCCTCCCGAGTTGTTGTCACACCAGATACTCACCAACTTGCAAGTTAGTTATATTCTCCAGTTCTGGGAAATGTACCTGTAGGCTGTGGAGGGGGCCTCACCCACAAATAAGAGAAGTTTTCCCTCGTTACACCCAGTCAAATCGATTCACTCTCGCGAGATATTCTCAGATTTCAAAATCTTGCGTAGGAGAAAGGAAGCAGTGCGTTTCATCCTGGAAATGGAAACGTCTTGGTTGACGGCTAAGACCTCGGCTTCTAGAACCAGAGCCCACATTTAACGGAGTCATCTAGATCCAACCAAACCATTTAGACCTGTTTATCAATGCTCCACCATAGCCCATAAGACCCTGCTCTCCCGGATACTACTGTCATGCCTCTTAATCAGATAGCAAACAAGGAAAGAATTTCTAATTTCAATCTACACAAACCCCTGCCCATTGTTAAGGCCATTAATGCTTCCTCCAGTGATCCCACCATACTTCTTACTCCAATTAGCTATATTATTATCTCTTCAGCACACACCTTCTTTTCATACTTTGCTATGTTTTGGATTCGTTCTTACAATGACGCACTCTCATAACCTTATCCATACCATCATTTGTTTCTACCCAAACCATTATCGAATATCATTCTAGTGTTAACTATCATCATCGGCAAAAATGTTGACACAACTTCCACTAGAGCTTCTCGAGCCCATTCTTGACAATGCATGATCCCTATTCCTCTTCTCCTATTCTACTTGGTAGGATACACACCTATGGATGCTAATTTGTTTTCTACTTCATAGTGTGAGAAGAGGGGCTTGAGTAGCCTCGCTCAAGTGTCAAAGACTTACAACAAAGTCTTCAGTCCCTTCCTCTGGAAGAACGTCACGCTGACTACTGACAAGCCGATGTCCAAAGGTGGCATCCAATACACAAGTTTGCCGAGGAGCTGCTTATCCCTCGTCAAGCACCTTGGCTTTCGTAGCGCTGGATCAGATGATCCATGCTGTACACGGATTTGCAACCACTTACACTGCAGCTATGGTTCATGGCCATCGAGTAATGAAGTGGATATCTCTGTACATACATACCGTCCTAGTCTCGTTCGTGTACCCTAGACAAGGGAGACCCACATTGATGCCGTCGTGAACAAGGTTCGACATATCCTCTTGCGAATCGAGGACTGCCAGCTATCGGCTTTTAGGTATGAGCCTGTTTGTTTCCCCTTGGAATTCATGCCTTCCGTTGCGTATGGATGTTGCTAACATTCACCACATAGCTGGGACCTTTTTTCCTGTGTGGGTTCGACGATTCTTGGGAAAACGGGGGTTATTTCCTTGAAACAGCCACAGCTGAAATCCTTAGGCCTGGCTACATGCTATACTTGCCAAAGTAGTGACTTTGACATGGACTGCGACATAGCCCTGTCCCCGTTCCATGAGTTGCGTCACCTGTCTTGGCGGGGGCTTAACCATTCCCATCTGCGTGCTGTCTCTACAGCGATTCGAAACAACTCGAATCACATGGAGACTCTGGAATTGAACTTCGGCTCTTGGTCGCTGCTCAGAGGCACTCTAACAAGTGATGACACCGACGAGGAGTACGACCCACAATTGTATTTCTCCAGGGAAGTTCTAAGTATGGACGAGAAATATCCGAACCTCCGCTTCCCCAGAATCCGCTTCCTATCTCTTTCGCACGTGGCGCTCGCGTCAACCGTCTGTCATGCATTGAATCTTCGCACTCTCGAGTCCCTCACCATACGAGCGTGTCCTGGATGGGAGGAATTTCTCGACTACCTTCTCCTGCAAAATGCTAGGATCCGTCCCACACGACTCGAGATCCAAGAATCGGATGATGCAACCGTCGGAACTTCTGAGGAAACACTATTGCGGTTTCTCAGTGTCAGCAAGGATCTTAACGAGCTATGCATCCTCCAGGCAGGACCCACGAATCCTCTCCCACTATGGAATCACATTTCTCGCCACCTTGGAAGTATCGAGCGGTTTGTCTACTATCAGAGGACCCAAATTGAGCGCCAAAGTGTTGATGTTGAGGATTTGCGCATCGAAAACCCCTCGCAAAAAAAAAACCCCTCGGAATACTTGGTCTAGGCTTCCTCGGAATTTGTTGTTCACCCACTACTTTGGTAAAGCATCAGCCCATGATACTTTGTTCAAAATCCTACATTTGACTAACGTTGCCGACGAGCTCGGACGAGATCGTGACAAGGGGACTGTCCGGCCCTTCCCGAACAGCAACGGCGGTGGGAACAGGAATCGTCGTGTTGTTCCTGATGAAACGCAATGCAGCAGCTTCGTAAGTTCCCGGGTTCTACTGAGGTAATTTGTCCCTTTTTTATGCGGCGTTGAAATATTCTGCCACTGGCGACCTGGGATATTAAGCAGGACATTGACAAAGTAAGCTTCCTTGAGGAATTGAGAAGAGGGCAGGAACTGAAGCAATTCTAGACTTCCTTCTTCATCATCATGAGCCAAGAGGGCCCCGACATTTGAACATGTCCAAAAGAACCCCCTTTCACCCAGTTTCGTCCGAGCCTGGTCATCGGGCCCTGGGGCCGGGGGTTTAGGCTCTGGCTGTTTCCCTGGTTGTTCTAGACTTGCTCCATTTGGCAGATGGAGTGTCTTGTTTCGTCTGATTATGACTCGTCTGTCCAGGGCTTACCCCAAACGAATGTGGCGAACTGTGGCCCCGGTGGAACGTGCAAAATTAGGTAGGCACCAGTATTTAATAAATGGAAGCAGGGACTGGAAGCGGGGGAATTCGGAGACCTTTCATTATCATTGACAGACCCAATAGTCTTTTTTGCGGCCCAAAACGAATCCATAGTTTAAGAGGGCGACGTTCTTAAGAGTCCGATGCATGACATGCAGGTCTGAGAAGTGGGGAAGCCGGATCTCCTCCCATTCTCGCTCTCTGCGTTTGGCATTGGCTGCGAGCCAACCCGCGGCAGTATTTGTGCGGGATACTAAGATTAGAAGCCCAAACATGCTTCCACAATGCCATACGCTCTCCGCCCATCGTGCGTTTATATATATCTCGACTTTCCTCAATCAGCGTCCCTAGTTGGACGTTAAACAGAGGACGACGTAGCCGCAAACCAAGCCAACTATTTACAAAGCAAGACATTCGAAAGGGTCTGAATCATGACTGGCAATAAAGACATCCTGCCAACGATGGAATCCGCCAGCTACTCTCGCCATGGAGATACTTCCACTGATCAAGGCCCCTCTATTCCTGAAGACGAGCTACTTTTCCCAGCCACTTTCCGTGATGATGTCGAAAGTAGGCTTACCAAGAGCAATTTCTTCCTCCAGCGTCCAGGCTCGTTTTACCTCCCTCAAGATTGGCTGCGTAAAATGGTTACTTCCGAGGAAATAAGGAAACAAACTCGATGTGAAGACCAATGGCAACATGGAGGGGCTCGTCGACTGGGTCCAGCGAAAGGCCCCAAAATTATTTCTCACCATAATCGCATGCAACCTTGGATCAGAGAGAGCGGTGAACATATCCTTGCAGAGGTTCCGGCGTGATGGAATCGGTGACGAGAAACTCCCGTTGAGTGAGGCACGCGCTGAGGAGACCCTGATGCAGTCGATCAAGTGGGGGTCGCGCCTCAGCGCGGGCCGACTTTTACAAAAACCAGTGGACATACTTTCCTCCCATCTTCAAGCCTGACCAGTTTCTGTATGAGATGGACTCGCAAAGTGTTCTGCCCTTAACTCGAAAGACCGATGCGGAGGGAAGAGACGGCTCTTTCGGCAGTATTTTCCAAGCTGAGATTCATCCGGCTCACCATGAATATCCGATGGGCAAAGTAAGGACAGCAGCATATCAACGGCCCAAGAACTTAATTAACTCGTATAGGTTGCTATGAAGGAGGTAAAGGTGGACACCGGTAAAAACAGGGGTGAGATTGAAAAAGTATGGGAGACGAAGGTAAAGGCACTGGAAGCGACCAAGCGGATAAACCACCCGAACCTCATCCAATGCCTTGCTGCAATACAAGTCGGAAGGCTTGGCTATTATTTCATGTTCCCGTGGGCTGAAGGCGGCAGCCTCCGAGATTTCTGGCAACGGAAGCCTGAACAGAACCCCACGGCGCGCGCTATCGAGCAAGCTCTCCGTCGGCTCCGTGGGCTTGCTGATGGCCTCGGCAAACTGCACAATTTCCGAGTGGACAGCACCGGCCCCGGGATTAGACAGGATGACGACGAAAATCGGGACATTTCAAGCGAGTGCATGCACGGAATGAGCAGTCAATCTATTCGGCACGGCGATTTGAAACAGGAAAATTGACTGCACTTCCCGGATCCTGATACGCCGGAAGAGCTCGGAACCCTCAAGATTGCTGATCTGGGACTTGCAAAGCGGCATGTTATCGCGACAGAGGACCGCAGGTGCCTTACAACTACCAGCTGGGGTACAGTTCTATATGAGGCTCCAGAGGCCCAGACTGCACTGGGCAGCGAACCTAGATCGCGCCTCTATGACATCTGGTCCATGGGCTGCATTACCTTTGAATTCGTAGTCTGGCTCCTCTACGGCAATAAACAACTTGAGGCATTCTACGAAACCCTTCGAGGTGAGGGTCGAGGCTACTGCCCGTACTTCGTTCTTAAGGATACAGGTGTTGGTAGACGAAAGGCTGAGCTGAACCCTTTGGTACAGCATTGGATAAGCCATATCAGGACCACGGACCCTGAATGTGCACAAGAGTCGGCTATTAGAGACCTCGTTGACCTCATTGAGGAGAAGCTGCTTGTTGTTCACCTCAAATCGCGCGCCAGCCAACTAGGAAAGGTCCGGTGGAGGGACAAGTTTCGGCGGACTTGGTCTCGCCTGTCGCTTTTGATGACGGGGAAAACGTCAGGTATCGGGCAACGGCGGAAATATTCTGCGATTCCCTGGATGAGATATTAAGAAAGGTAGGATCTAGGAGTGGCTACCTACTGACAGCGGCCGATCAGAATGCTAGAATTCCTCCTCCAAAGATGCAGACAAGTCTGAGCTCATTATAGGCAACTAAGTAGTATGGGGAAATGGGAGTTCAAAACAGCCGACGGCTTTCGTTAATGTGGCACCCTGACATAAAGGGATAGGAGCTCCGACGCGTGGTTGCTACCGCCATTTTCACCTAGACGTTGAAACTCATGCAGCGTATTCGGAGCCGCGTGGGCATTCGGTCTTCTTAATGTGCAGTTTCCACATGTGCAAGAACGACGTGCCAGAAAACCTACGAAAATTGCTGCGCAGGAGGACACGTCTGGAACGATGGTTAATAATTTGTAAGATTTGCCCGCATCATGGTTGAATTCCGGAGACTAAGACACATGAGGATTCCTAGATTAAAAAAGTCAGTAGTACATACTCATGGGGTATTATTATTACTCTTTGCATTATCAGGTTATTGCACCCGGGGACCTGGGTCGGCCTCTGAATTGGGTTGGAGAGACGGGCCGGCTATAGAGGAGGCGACAGAGGTATGGCGAGCAATGGAACAGACTTGTCCGTTGTCCCAGCCGGTATACCAATCTCACCTCTTCGAGTGGATCTCCATCTCCCTCTAAACAAAGGCCCATTTCGGTCCCTATGGATGTGTCGGGATTGCTTTCCAAGGAAAGAAAACCAACGCGCTCGATGCGATGCCACCTGTATATTTGCTACTCGCTATTGCATATTGGTAGAAATGGCCTCTCGCTTGGCAGTCGTCAGTTTTCTAGTCCAACATTTAGCCAAAGGCTCATCGGCCACGCCATCATTCCTCGGCCTCCCTACATAGGAATCCAAAACATCCTCGATCACTTCCAATTTTATTGGTAGCTGATTCAGGCGGATGACTTCTTCCCATTCCTTATTTTATTGGATGGGGGCACGTAGGGGAGAACGTCCATAATCAATGGTATTATTCTCACGGTCCGAATCTCACCTGGGGATGCAAATTAAAGCCGTTCTTTGTAGCCGGGTTGACTACAAGCCACGGGTAAATAGAGCCACGTGGCCTTCATATGTGACAGTATAACAGACCGTGCTAAGGCAGAGAGATCTGCGTCATACCCGTCGTTTAATATTATTCCTGGCGCGTTATACTACCACTTTCGTACTCGGAGATGCCAACACAAGACAAGAACTGCTTCAGGGCTCACCGGGACCTATTATTTCAAAAATGTCACAGTGAGTAGGCCAATTACGCAATCACTACCTCGGGTCGAGAGTAACAAATTATTTCAAAGGGAGAATTGCTTGGGGATTTTGGCTCTAGTAGATAAGAGCCCTATTTTATTTCAGACTACTTAATGTCTCAGAGCCTATCACTATTATATTTTGGTGGGAAGCAAACATCTCCCAAGTGTAGACACTATTCGAGTCTCAATATAATCTACCATACAGTATTGGTTCCACGAAAGGACCTTCAGCCCCAGAGATCAAGTGCCTGCTGGCCCAAAGACTTCTGCCCGGCCGCATTGGCATGGCACGTATCCGCCACCTCCCCACTCTTCAGCCAGAACTGGCCAGGGTATGTCACATTCAAGGCCGGGTCCTCAGCGGCCTGCTTCGCCAGATCATCAGTGTGTTCGGGTCCGCTGGCTCCCGCGAGGAAGCAAGTTCCTCCGTCTTCGTACAAAGGTTGGCCGGTGATGTAGATCTGGGCGTCCGGCGCGGCGTGCTCGCGGGCGTTGGCGATGAGTTTTTTTACTTCTTCGTAGTTGGCGCTGGCTTGCGCAAAGATACAGATCATCACCCAGACTGTATCTGGCTTGCCGTTCTGGGCCGCTTGTCGATCGAAGCTTTGCCATGAGGCTGAGTTGGTGTTGGTCCACGACTGGACGACAGCGCCACCAGTACCGTATGGTCCCCACATGCGGGTTCCACCGACGGCGACGTAACCTTGAGCAACGTTTTCGGCCATGGAGCAGCCGATGAAGCCCATCGTGTGGTCCTGAGCCATTGAAAGTGTGCTCAACACAAGCGGGATGGAGACGATGAAACGCATGATGCTTTTCTCTGGGTTCAAGGTCGGAAACAGTAATGTCTTCGTTATGTTTGTAGGTGATCTTCTTACCGTCATCATGTTCGATATCCTGGGGCATGCGTTCCTTTTATAATCTTCCTACTAGTCGTCCATGGCCTAGCGGATCGTCCTCTTAGAGTGATCATGGACGAGAAGCCGATTCCAATTCCCGACGGCGAAGATATTCCGTATCTTCCAGACACAACCCCGACTTATTTATTAACCAAACCGCTCTCAGTCCCATCCTAATGACAACGACAAAATTAATGATTACAATTTGCCGCCCGAGGTTACATACACTAGGCACTGCCAAATACAGATGCCCGGACAGGTCAAGGTCCGGACTCCGACGTACTAGTTCACTGTTACGTTTTTGGCTTTGAGACAACCCTGGACTGGTAGGCTCCACATGAAATCTTTTAGTTCCGTTAAACAGCCTGATCTCATCAGAATGCCGGGGTCCGGAACCAGGAAACATCATCGCCATGCATTACACAGGTAGAGAGATATACTAGAACCCCACCTCTGTCTTCAGCCCGATCTGCCGAACTTGAGTCCCGAGTTTTATCTGACAATTCCCTTCGACGAAGCTCTGGCTGGAAGCCTCTTTCCTACCTCCTATTTTTCCTGTGTTATCACGGACTTTATCATGACACTTGTCTGAGGGGGTGTTGTCTTAGCCGGCATCCCAAGTTCATTACAAGAGATGCCGTTAGCCGTCCGCGGAGTTGTTGGACTGCGACTGCTAGGATACCTTGACGGATGTTTGGCAAACCTGTTGGTGCGGTTGACGAACACGAGTCACTCTCGCTAGAGGGCTGGTGATTTCCCGCAAACACTCCACACTCCGAGCCCCATCATGCAAGATCCAATGATATTGCTTCTCTCTTTAGAGTTTCCATTCGCCCCTTGATTAGCAAACCGTGGCTACCAGAGCAGGCTGTGCCCGTTTATGGTTCCTAACCCTGCACCCTTTCCATATATGCAAGCCACGCTGATGCGACCGACCAGGCTCCTTCCCACCGTCAACTCCAAGTCGTGAAACTGGGACAAGGCTCGACCCCGAAAAACTAATTTCTGCAGCGGGATTGGTGAATTGTTCGTATCCACGCCTGGCACCGCCCCCAAGCTGAATGTGACCGACATGCTGCATTGCCGCTCAGTAGATGCGTTGGATGATCACGAAAATGGTGTTAGCACAGATATGGCGCGACGAGTTACAAAGCCATTGTTGGGGACTGTGCTCTCATTTTGAGAGCAACTACTAACGTTCGGCTCCGGCTCGATCAGTTTTGTGTCGTGCACACCTGTTTCGCTCCTCTCTCCAGAGCCTGGTGATGTGATAACAAGGACCAATAACGACGAGCTGAATCGGGGTTCCCGACCGACAAGACGCCACCGGCGGTTCTGTGGGTGTTACTGATATCCAGGACGTCGAGATTGACCTAGAGCCTGGTCACATCCCGTACAATATATGATATCAGAGATGGAAGTCCGTCCATCATTCATGACCCCAACTCCAATACCTCATCGTCGGCTTTTTTTTTTTTTACGCCTCTCAGTCACTCTAATTGCTTTAATTTTTTTATATTTCTTCACTCAAGTGGATAAGATGAGCCAATTGCACCACTGCATCAGCGCTGATCCGCATGATTGCATCATCAATCCTGTCATTCACTATTTTGGCTGCGTTCGGTTCAGTGAGCGCGAGAAGTATTTGAACTCACTAAGCCCCTCCCAGAAGGACCGTATGAATGACGAGAGTAATCGTGTCGGCCGACTTAGACAGTTCGTCAAATCCTCCGCCATCCCAAAATCCAAATCCGGCTCACACTGGACAACTCCGCCCGGGGCCTGGCGAGGGGAGGCGCTAGTCACAAATGTCGAGAAGAGTCTCAAGGAGTGGCAAGAAGATTCCAAGAAGCGACGAGATGCTCTCAATTATCGACGGGGAGTTCTTGGTCACAGTCACGGAGAGCCTATGTCTGAGGTTCAAGCACAGGATCATGACGGTTCCCAGAGTCTGACCGGTTCCATCTCTGGGGCGGCCCCTCCTGCAGAATCACGAGGCTCCACTGATGCCAGCGAATCCAGGGCGGCCAACGCGGACTATGACCCTGACAAAGATATCAAGGCATACCTTACTCTATTCACCAGGCTCGATGGTGAAGATCATCGGGTTGTTTACCGAGGCGCAAAATGGACCGACGAAGATTGCCAACAAGAAGATGTTGTAGATTCACAGGCTTCAGAAGAACTTGAGCCCTAGAGGAGAGCAGTATGGAAAGGAGAGTTCCCGGCTCGGAAGGCCATGACATACGACTTGCTCTCGCGACCACAACCGGAGGAGAACCGGAGCTGGACGAACCACCTCTCCTGCAATTTCAGGAACGAAGAGTCTAAGCCAGAGTCGTGCTTAAGATACTTCCATTTTCCAGCTAATAATATGGAGGTAAGTTGCGAGTAGCCGAACCTTGGAATCATATTATGTACGGCCTCTGACGACGGAGTATTATCAGTGGGTTGAGGTTAGACGGTTCCATAAATGACGAACATATCCAGCGGTCGGTAAGTGCTGACGGAACGAACAGAAAGCTATTGCAAGATTCTACGACGAGCCCGATCCTAAATTCGTCGAAAATGGGAGAGGCAGCCGGAACCGTCAGGAACAAACTCGCACCCATATGCTTCTAAGACATGAACTTTGGAGAGGGCAACAGCATCACTCGTCGCTTGTGCACGCAAGACATCTCCGCCCTATCTGCGAGCTCGTGTCCACCGGTAAGCCTAGATAAGATCCTATTTCCACCTGGATTATAATGGGTGATACTGACCGACATCACAATACGGACCTGCAGACGGCTGAGTCAACTCCGAATAATATGGGTCTATTCGTGAGTAACAGCAATCTTCTTTTGCTGAAGTTGACGGTTCTAACATGGATTATTAGATGCCAATCCTTCATTGGGACACCGGCCGGAAACGCCACACCTTTGCTCAAATCATTGATATCCTGACAACGGAAGAGCGGGACAAAAAGGCTACGAGAGAACGACAGATAAAGGGAGGGACAGCGAGGTTAGAAGATTCTGGCACCCCATAAGGCACATGGAAGACTTGCTAACGCTTGGTGACGATAGATACAGGGAATCCGACTCGGAGTCACGAGATGTCCCTCAGCGTAGTTCGACCGTCCAATCGATACCATGGGCCGTATTAGCCCACTCCGCCCAGAGGAAACATAATCCGTCGGGTTTATTGAAACTGAAACGGGACGGCACTAGCAGACTCTTGTTCACTAAGTCATTGGCCCAGCTTCTCTACGATGTATCACGTCTCATGGAGACCATGGAGAACTACCGAGATACTATGATGTTCAATAAGTATCTCCACAGACCCGCGTCGTTGCATCCACGTCGGACTCTCGACCAGGCGTACTACTGTTCCCTCAAAAACACGCGGACGCGAGATAGAGACCAAGTCGTGTACCGTGAGACGACGGCCAAAGCGGATGGCTTCCACCAGTGGGAGTATACTGATGAGAATCAGGTTCGCTGGACTTGCTGGGACCTACACGACAAGGACAGAAATATGAAAAAGCCCGTGCATCCCTAAGATGAGTATATAGACCTCCGGTCACGCAATCATACCAAGCTGAAGGAGCGGTGCCGCATGTGCGGCTCAGCCAGAAGACATCGAAAGCATTGGTGGGGAGAAGGAAAATGTCCAGGCATTGGGGAAAGTACGACCGATGAGGAAGAAATGCCAAAGAAGAAGAAATCAGAACGACGCTGTGTCTGCGGGTCTGCAGCCTTTGGATGTGGATGCAAAGTGCCAGAAACACCCGGAAACAAACCTATCGAAGGTGAGAGAAAACGCTGCTCCAGATGTCGGGACAACATCCGGAAACTCTCGCGGCTCATAATGGTCGACCAGCTTTGGATGTGGATCCTTGACGGACATACTATCCTGACCTTTTTCCCTCGGAGATATGGTTTCAATCGCCACGATCTCTCGGGAATACATAGGTCTATTAGAAGCCGACTCGAGAGCCTGCGCGATGGCCAGATAAGAGCCATTTACGACTTGGCCCTTATCATCCTAACGGAACGTACGAAAACATCCTTCGACCGCACAAGCACTTTGGATAGGCAGCCGCGGGTCTTGGATCTTTTCTCCGATGCTATCGGAAGAGTTGTAAGGACGAACTCCCCAGCCTGCAATCCACTATTGCTGCCATTCCCCAAATAATGACGCTCTCTAACAACTGATGTATGTCCCAGACCTATAAACAGACGTTAGCATTCCAACATCTGTGGGATTCTGCGGAGAAACTTCGAAAGGCGACATCGGCGCCAACCCAGGCAGACCTCTCCGAGCTGCATATACCCTTACTCAACATCGCACCCGAGGGAATACTGCAGAGGGAAATCAAAGATATCCTTGATGAACTGAACATGATGATCCATTTTGTCAAGCAGCAAAAATCTATGATGGAAAAGTTTAAGAAGAATGCCTCTGAGATCATGTTATGACTGTAGAGATCGAAAATGAGCGAGCGGGCAAAGATCACCGCTCTCTCAGATGGGGGAAAGGTAACTGCACTGACTGGTGAGAATGCCCTTGTGCAGAAGTCTTTGGAGAAGAAACAAAACTCGAAGTGGTTCGAGACGTCGGCGAGAGAACTCCTCTCAGAGATCGATAACCACCTGGAGGAACTCAACAACCTGAGGGAGAGTGCTACTAGCACATCGCAGAGTGTTTGTTCAGCCCCTAAACCAGAATTCATTTACTGGGGATGATTCTAACAACGTTCATCCCTGCGGTTGGACCAACTTCTCACACTCAAGCAACAACAAACGAGTGTCATCCAGGCCTGGCAATCCATCAGATATGGGGAAGAGGCAGTCATTCAGGGAAGAGGCAGTCATTCAGGGAAGAGGCATCATGATCTTTACCACGATGACAACTACCTTCGTATGTAATGGCCGCCCAGCACGACGAACTCACCATATGTACGACACAGAGCCCAAGACTGACCCTTGGAACAGCTCCCGCTCGCATTCATTTCTGCGGTGCTTGGAATGAACAACCCCGAATTAAACCCAGATGTGGCTGAGAAGAAAGCTAGGGAACCCATGTCACTTTCGTCTCAGCTAAAATGGATTTGTGAGTCATCTATCTATTACCAGCTCAAAATTTCCCTCTCAGAGCCATAGAGCGACTAGCATCTAATGCGGTGATTATAGTTCTCGGGGCCATTTTCACGTCCGCCCTAGTCATGGTTTTCGCTTTCAGCAATTTGGTGCGCGCCTTCTTTCTATCCACGCTAGATAGGTTGATAACCTGGTTCGTCACCCGCTTCTGGATCTATCGATTTTGGGTCAAAGTGCGCCAGAAGTGGGCAAGCGAGAGCCAGCGGCGGCAGACGGGCGCATACATCAGCAAGCAGAAGGCCGCTGAGGGCAACGCTGCGAGACGACGCTTCGCGATGAAAGTGGAGGAAACTCGTAAGTTGCAGGAGATGCGGAAGGACAAGAGAAAAGGGTTGGAGACCGGCCCGGGTCAGCAGGGCGTGTCTACAGACAACTCCCAGCTAAGACGTCGATGCAGCAGGTCCGGGGAAGCCAGTTCACAAGAAGCAAGGATAGTAGATGACTTATTAGGGAGTGGAAGTAGTGTAGGAAACTGGGACTTATCCAGGGCAATATTCAGAGCAATCGGCAAAGGGAACTGGCGGGAAGGAGTTTCAGCACAGAGACCGCAAGAAGGGGATGCGACTGTTTAAGTTTGGTTAGAAGTGATGTATTTGCTTGCGCGGAATTATTTTTCTTGTTACTAATCTCATCTAAATGTCTCTTTCGGATAGCCTTTCAACGCCACGCTCCAGTTCAAACTGCTCTACTAAGCCGTAACTTCTACTTCAACTGCATGGAGATCCTTTTCGAGAATATCAAAGTACAAGTCATCCCTCAGAGCAACACCATTAACAAGCTCTCCATACGGAAACGGCCTCGACTCCCCCGTCTTCTGATACCCACGCCGCATGTACCACGAGATAAGCTCCTCGCGGGTCCAAATGACGCT
Source organism: Scedosporium dehoogii (assembly GCA_002812735.1). NCBI lineage: Eukaryota > Fungi > Ascomycota > Sordariomycetes > Microascales > Microascaceae > Scedosporium > Scedosporium dehoogii. The sequence continues at coordinate 88,498 of PGIR01000022.1, forward strand.
CATCTCCACTTTACGAACGCCCCAAGTCCGACGACAGTACTCCTCGGCATGCGTGAGCACCTGGCGACCGAGGCCACGGCCCTGGCGAAGTGGGTCCACAGCGAACATGCCAAAGTAGGCGAGGTCAGAGCTCCGCTTGAGGACTTCGCAGCACGCAACGAGGACGCCCGCGTTTTCTCCGTCTTCGTCCGTGGCTAGCAGGATCGCGCTGTCGGGGGTGTTGATTTTGGCTATTATCCCATCGACGTTGATGCGGTCGTCGGCGACGAGGTCGGCTTCTGTCGTCCAGCCTTGTCGGCTCGTGTCGCCGCGGTATGCTGATTTGACGAAAGCCTGGAGCGCCGCGGCATCGTCGGGGGTTGCGACGCGGAACTGCAGGGTGTTGGGGGCCATTGTGTCGTTCGGTTGACTGACTCTAATTACTTCGAGATGGACGTTGGTTGCGTTGCACGTGAGTTTGCGCAGGGGCAGGGGGCCTGGTCAGGTCTAAACGAGGCAAGAATCTGGCGCCCTGCAAGCCAAAACGGTTCGACGATGATCGGGCCCGACGTAGGTGTGAGCCTCGATTAAGAAAGTTGAAGACGACAACGGGGTCCAGAAGAGTTGTGATCCTGTTGTCTTCGATGGAAAGACAGAACCTCGTCTCGGGAAAAATATGCGACACTAGTCCAGTCTTGTGGTCCCGAATCTAGAAGCCGAAAATTCCCACTAAGTCCAATGTTACTTATTATGTAATATCATTACCTCAAATTTCAAATCTGGCTTAAATGTGACTACGAAGCACGAAGTAGCGGCAAACGCCCATGACATTGGTGAGTTGATTGATCTCCTCGGATTAAGGTTGGTTTGATGGAAACCGGCTTAAAATTCGGGCGTCAACAGCCAAGCATCCCGGCGAAATCTTCATAGCTTCCTAGGAACGTCGGGAAATATCTTCAGATGATGTTCAAAACCTGGGAAGATCCCTTTGGGCTATGATTGGTGCAATGAAATGCCAGAACTGAAACCGTGAGTCCGGATTGCTGGAAGAGCCGAGCATAAATCTCGCTAGTGGGCAACAGAGTTTTCCTTGGATCATTAGAGCCTGGGCTTCTTCCCACCGTGATGGTAACCTTGTGCGGGACGACAATCCGTCCTGATCCGTCTTTCGAATAGGCATTGATATGAGCCCTCATGGCGGGTCCCATTCCGGAAGTCTCAGAGAGGGTGCCCCAATGCTGCCCTACCAACCGGAATCGCGGGGCCAAGTCGAATCTGAGGAAGAATGATTCGGAAGGATCGACATCTTACTGGTCAGTTCGCATTCGATTTCCGAATTAGGAAATTCGCTCACCCAGCAAGGGTTTCGACGACGCGTTGACGTGAGAGCTATTCTTGCAGTCTGTTCCCTGGAAAATCTTACATGTACTGAGTTTATCCTTATATTGCTCGTATCGTGTTTGATTTCCGCTTTAGGGTATCGAGTATATTTATTCGTAGTCTGCGATACCTCGGGCTGTCGGCAATCGATAGCATGAAGACAGTTGCTTTGACAACCAAGCCGCTAAAGGCATCTGATGCTTCGGCAACCGTGGGAGGCTGTGGTGTCGGAGGAAGATCAGGAACGGAACCAGGGTTCTAAAGCGAAGGAGCCCGGCTTCCAGAATACATCGACGCACCCAGGTCCAACCGCGAAAACAGTGGTAGAAGTTCTTCAATAACCCTGCCACTATGCCTGTCGGATAGAGGAGGTTGTTGTTGTAGCATTCTTATAGCGGACTCGAGATGGCACAAAGCGGCAATTTCACTCTCGCGAAGAACTTCGATGCAAATAAACAGAACGGCGCAAACTAAGGCATTGTCCTAACAATCGTGCCTCGGCACTGATATCTCCTCGAGAAGATTACGGATAGCCTTGGAATACTGCTTATTCGCGTACTGACCATCCCGGCTCGCCAAACCGTCCCGAAAAGCACGGTGGAAACTCGAGATGGCCAACACTGCAGGCCGAACAGACGGAGACCCATCCGCCACGCGAAGGATCGTCCGGCACCAGAACGTGTGGTCCGAATTTGTCGATAATTCGACAAACGACACCGTCCGGAAGAAATCAAAACAAGACCGCGACTCTTCGTCCGCGACATATTCGCGCGGGTCTACGGAAGGAAGCCGAGCCGGGGTAGCAAGGGCTGGGGTCAAGGCGTTCTTGTACCAGTCACACTTGCGCCCCGTGGACGAAGACCGGTGGCATTTCGGCTTTGCCTCATCGCACTTGATACGGCGGATTATGGAATAAAATTTTAGTGTTGCCCTGAGCGACAAATGCTGTGAGATTGTCCATACTTGCATGTTTGACAACCTGATCCCGACTTGGTGACGCTGCTGCGCTCCCGCAACCTGCCTGACCCCGACCCCGGCGCGTCGCTTCTTCCCAATCCGATCTTATGTTTTGATGATGTTGGAATTAGGCGCATCTATCAAACATATCCCATCAATTCATGTGAAAGAAACGGTTGATGAACCAGGAGAGCTAGTTTGGATTCAGGAGCTGGTCGCTAAATCGGTGACGCGGGCAATACGAATGCGAGCGCGTCAGGTCAATTGAAACGATGCCTCGAGCTCTGTTCTTGAGCAAGACCAGGCAGCTCCTGATAATAGAATGCGTGAAAACGCTAAAACCGAGGCGCCATCTAAAACGACAAGAATAAACTGAAAATAAAAACAGTAGCGCTCTCACTTCTACAATTGTAATTATTATCACTTTTAAAAATTTCTTTTCCCTCAAGACTATAGTAAATAAGGACTTAAACAGCAGCAGGATAATAATAGTAGAAATACTCAGCGACGTTCCACTAGGTAGAGATAACTACTCCGCATGTAAAACTGCCTCTCAGGGGAAGGCTTGCCGCTAGATGGCTACTCCGATCAATGTAGTATTAGGGCTCTGTTCCTTCTCTGTCCGCCCAGCGTCCTTTTTCTTTTTCTCCGCCACTGTTATCTTCTTCCGTTTACTAGTGTTCCAGTCAATTCCATCCGGCCTCCCAATCAGTTGAAGCCTCCTAGCTTTAAACTCATCAATCAAAGCTTTCTCCTTATCCGCCACCCTCTTCTTCAAGGCACGTTCTCTAGCCTTGATCCTCCGCGCTATCACAAACCCTTCGATGCTGTGGATAACCTTAGCGGCACTCAAGGAAGACCTCCCCGCATACCACTTAGATCCCTTCACCAGGGCTTTAGCCATGGCAATATCCCTCTGCTCACCCTTGAACGCCTCCCTGATGGTCTCAATTTCTTTCTTCTCCCGCTCTTCCTCGATCCTGAGCGCGTTGACCTTGGGGACAAGCTCGAGGAAGAGGTCCGTCAGAATCTGTCGGTTTTCCGGACCGACGTCCTCGGGGTACTTTTGGCCTTGGACGTGGGCTAGGATGGCGTCGTATCGCTTCTTGTCGACATCGATATCGGTTGGCACTTGGAACGCCGAATCCCGGGTGGTGTTCGTGTCATTCTGAGACTTTTCCATGGTGTTTGGTTTATATTTCCTCTTCTTATGAAACTCTATTGGCCGAAGCGATTCTGGTGTTTCTAAGAGCTCTAATAGGAGGAAGAGGGCGGCAGACATGTCTGCAGTGAAAGGAGGTCGGTATTTCGGCTTTCGATTTGCGTGTGTAACTCTCTTTTCATGGAAATGAACGATTTCTGAGAGTCTTCATATGCGAACATGGGCGGATCTACGCATGGTGAAGTTTATCAGCCCGGCGTGGTCGGGTCATCACGATATATATATATATAGCCACGATCCATCTTAAACTCAAAACGGGAATGAGGCCCAACGCCGTCCCTGAGTGAATGCACTCAATTGTAATAGCATACAAATTGTCAGTTTCACACTGGCCAGAGCTCTGGTGAGCAGTTTTGGAGAGCATTAGCATCAAAAAATGCACACGTGACCAGCATGTCACTTCGAGCACATCAGATTTGAGATTTAATCGATTAATAGCTACATCCTTGTTCCCCAAGATCTGAACAGCACACGAGATCAAAATCCCGTGAAGCCCTGGCAACGGAAGTCTAAGAGTATAATCCCCCGCATAGCTTGCAACCAGGACGGCGTTCGCCACGCATGCCTCGAGTCGTCGCAGCCAGATTTGACGAGGGGCGAACCAGTGGATCTCTTGATTGATAGAAATACCGGAGGAGGGAACTAAATGCCCATTATCAGGGTAGGGCGGTAAATTCGAGGTCGAAGGTACCGTTAGTGTCATGCTACCATGATGAATGAAGCCATTGATGAAGCCGGTACCGAGGTATACCTGGCTCATTTGATGCCTCGATATCGGAGGCACACGTGGCCTGAGAGAACGATGTAGGCAAAGAATGGATTATGTGCAATGCGACGATGGTTCGTTTTTCAACGCGGATCTTTCGCACAATGAGCTCGAGCCGGCCTCGACATTGCACGGCGGTGCTGAAGTTTTCGAGATCGGCTGGCATAAATCGATCGGGTACGGTATCGATTCGAAAAACCGAATATACGTTCTCTGTGTCCAAGACAGAGGAAAATATTAGAGGGGTAGCCATACTTTCAGTGTGTTGGAGAAGAGTTGGTCTTACCGGAGAATAGTTAAACGAAGAGTTGGAATCATAGATGACTTGGTTTCCGCTCGCCGAGCTTCTTCTGAGACCCGGAGAGTCTCCCAGTGGAATCCCAAAGCCTCCCAGCGCTGTGTTATCAACGGCGAACGCCAGCGCAAAACCGGACGGGAACATGAAGAGAGACCATGCGAAGACTACACAAATCAGGGCAAGTCAGTAGTGCCGATTCTTTGTAAGCTGGTTGGGTGGGTAGACGAACAGGTTGGCCATTTTGTCGATGGCTAGGGAGTCTCTTTCGTCCAATGGATAGCCCCTGCTGCTAGAGCCACAACATCAAGAATATGTGTGATCTTGTATACAAGTCTCGGGACTGGGACGAAACACCGGATTGAAACCGTAGTAGGCTTGCGGCTGCCGAGACGACAAGAGGAGCGTGGCGATGCAAGATAGGATACCTTGCATGAAGAGAGGCGAATGGCGATGTCTCGGAGGAGAGCGGGCTGTTCCCGTTTGAGGGCAAATATCGAGGCAAGCAGGTCGCCAAGTGAATGACTACGGTTACGCGCCCGAATACGACTGGGTAACTTCGCCGTTGTAGCCGACGCGAACGGGGAGACCAAAGAAGAACGAAACAAAAAAAAATGTGCTGTTTTCTTTTCATTACGGGTCGTAATAGCGGCGTGGTTCCCACAGGTTCAGCCCGTTACACCATTGCGTTGATCTATGGGAAAAACAAGTAAAGGGGGCGGAAGACCCAAGTGGTATGGCTGGAACTAACTCTGCCCAACTTTAGGGTCAACTTTATCTGACATTCCCCATCCTCGTTCTTTCTTCTTCTCCAGATAGCTCTTGCCGGCTACGGCGAAACCTAGTACATCCGGCAATCGTCACATGGCTCGCACCCTGCTCGTCTAGGAAGTCGATGTCATTGCAATTGTACACGTGCCACCACTTCGTGGTGCCGAATTAGGCAAAGGGGAAGGAGTCCCCAACATCGTAGGATGTAAATGTCGCCGATCGGCGCGGAAGGAGGGGTTGGTAAAGAGTACGGGGGAATTTAACAAGACTTTTAAGGGGTCCATGAGTGGTGATGTCTCAATAAACGTGGTGCGAGGGGTCCCTTTGCGTCCATGTAAAAAGGAGCTACTGATAGAAAGTGAAATAATCCGGAGTAGAGTAGTAGTAACGAAGCCGGAAGAAAAAGGAAAACAGAAAAAAGAGAAGAAAAGAAAAGAGAGAAAAAAGAAGAAAAAACCATAATTCAGGCTCACTTCGAGGCGTGGATAGCGCGTTGTTTAGATTAGATAAACGGGTCCCTCCCAACAGTAAAGTGACATCTCATGCTTAGACTAAACTGATATGGAATTTATTCGTTTATTATCTACTCTTATATACTACTGTATATAAATTGACTAGAAGATATAAACTTAGGTATAATAGTGCTTTACTAAAAGAACGTCCTGTGTCTAGACTCCAGGCGCCTGGGATGCAAGTGTGCATCGTTACCAGTACTTGCGACTTACGCAACTTATCACTACGCGTTTCATGGGGGCGCATTGGATGTCGATACTATTAACGGATTGCGAGTCGCCCAGGGTTTCCGGGCTCTGGGTGGTTTTGGGGGGTGGCGAGGGGAAATATAGAAATGGGACACGTCACACGTAACACTAATAGATCTACCAGCCCATTACCAGTAACGGGCGTGTTGTTACGCCATTCTTCCACGTAGAAGATCTATCCACCTGAGGGTGTATTCTATCCCATGGGAAAGGCCTTGACGTGAACGTGCGGCTCCTATCCACTCGAAGACAAAACGACGGACAAAATAGAAGGCCGATGCCGCAGACCCACTGCGCCACGGAAGGTGGAAAACCACCTGTGGCTTGGTTTTGGTAGCCAAAAACGAGCGAGAATTCGGAGGCACACGGAGCTGCATCAACCCTTCCACAAGCTTTCCTTCTACAATCGGGCAGGCAGGGCACGGATTTGGCCAGTCCTTAATTCGCATCCACCGTTATGATCTTTTGTTACTCTTCAAATTGCTTGCAACCTACCATCACTCACCTTCTAGCCTGCCAACACCTTGCATCTTATTGATCGGGGAACAAGCAGACCGGAGACGGCACCCGGATAAAGCTCTGGTCAAGTAGAAGATATCCTTGCGCGCGGCTGGATCTCGTCATAGCGATACCACGAAGTCAATCTATGGATAGCGGTAGGGAAAGAAGTCAGCCGAAGTACCAAAGCATAGTTATCAGTTTAATTTCCCAGAGTTTTACTCGCCCCAACTCGCCGTGTTCGCACACTTTTCTCCGTAACTTCATACCATCGCTCCTCCAATCCTGTGCCAGAACACGGGATCGTTGAGCACCCTGAAGAAACAATGCTAATACAATAGGATTCGGCGTGTCTCTTGTCTAGGTTATCAATCATGTGTCGTGGTGCTGGGTGGGGTTTGAAGGATTTGATTCCGTCAACAGCCCGAGGTATTAACGGAGTATTATAAGAGCATGGGCTGTCATCTTCTTCTGCTAACTACTTCAAAACAATCACCTCTAGCCCGGTGTATAAATTGTGTAAAAGATCTCTTCTTCCCATGTGCTGTTACTTGGCAAGACCGTTGCGCAACGGTCATTTGATGTATTCCATCATCCTTTTCTAGCTTCACCTCAACGGCGCATTCTAGGTACATTGCCTTCCGATCATGTCACCTGGAGCAGTGCTTTAAGCGTCAATGAATCAAGGTTGCCATCTGTGGAGTTTCATGAGATTGTTCCTGAGTTGTCTGCACAGTCAAACACTCCCGCTATCAACCCACTGGCGAATGCCTCTTTGATTGAGATAACGACACTATAACTGCGATATAGTTAGCACTCTGTCATCCAAACCATGCCAGGCAGAAGTTAGGTACTTACGTGCCGCCAACCACCATGAAAAGTCCTACTGCCGCAATAAAGATATGCAACCCATACATTGTCTTTTGTGCGGGGGTTCCGCTTCTGTATCCCCTGAAATCATACATCCACAATAGCGCAGGAAAGACTAAGCTGAAGGGTGCAAAACATATTGACCCTGCGAGACCCAACAGGTAGTTGAGAATTGGAACTGCCTCAGCAACAATAAAACTCAACACACCTAAGATTAGGTTACTGCCTAACCAGGTTGACCAGTGTGTGAGGGTATTTGCTTGCAGATGGTATGAGTCGCGCAATATGCGGACAAATATCAGCTTGGCAGCAACATGCTGGTAGATTCCAACGCCAATAATCAGCCCTGGGAGAGCAACTCCATAAGAGATCTTCTTGAAAAGTGGACCAGCACTCCCAAATGCAGGAGTCACCATCCATACTCCACAGTAGCGGTAAATAACCAATGTAAAGGTGAAGTACATTGCAAATACAAGGAAACCAGCAATAATGCAAGCTTTGCGGTACTCCTGTGGCTTCCTCATTTCAGAGATAACAGGTAGGTACATCGAGGACCCTGCACCACTAATAAAGATATTAGCACTAGCTGTCATGCCTGCTGCAAAGCTTGGATATGCCATAGCAGTCCAACCAAGATCATAATCTCCTGTTTGTGGAGCTGCAGCAGGCCTTCGTTGCTGCGTGACTGCAACAACAAAGATAAAGACGGCAATAAAAAAGGTGGTAAAGCCGATCCATGTCAACCAGCCTAGATGTGAGAATGTGCGGACAGATGAGAAGAGGGTGATGAGGATAATAGATACGAGGTTGAAGACGACAGTGCAAGCACCGTGGTTGGAAAGGGCGTTGAAGGCTGTCGAGCAAGAAACGGTACCGGCAGCGGTGATTAGGATTTGGGCGATTAATATCTGGATCCCGACAAATTCTTTCCCTGCTTGACCCCAAAGCAGTCCACACATGTCTGCAAGGGCTAAATAGCGTGTCAGCAACTCGGGGCAGATTCCTCTGAAGTCCAGGGTATTGCGACTCACTGTGGCATTCTGGGTGGCGATTACGGAACTCGCCCAAGACAACAGCAGTATCTATTTGCCCTGTCAGTCGGTGGGTAGGCTTAGACGTATGGAGGATTACACGTACAAGTATTGAGTGCCATCCAGCCTACAATCGATAACGCTCCCCCCACAGCTCCCAGTGTGGCCAGTGCTCCCGGCACGCTGAGAATACCCATGGCAAATTGAATCTTGAGAATGATGACAGTGGCCCGTTGCCAGCTGACCGTGCGAAACTTGACCCCGTCATCGCTATCGTGGAAGATCTCGCGAGTCTCCGAGATCTCTGCTTTCTCTACAACGGCGAGTGCGTCTGGCAGCGGAGCTGCGATGGAATCGCCGGAAGAGTCGGCCGGAGCTTTCTTGTCGCTGGCGGATACAGTAGCCATGGCCGTGAGACATGCGAAAAGATGACCGGAAGGTAAAGAAGTGATAGGGTCCCAAGAAGATACGGACTGGGCGAACGCGCTTTGCGGGGCCGTGTCTATCTTATTTTGTCCTCGGCCGCACCCAGATAGGAGGACCTCAGACTGCACGCGCACAGCGGGGAACTGTAAAGAGCTCAGGGGCGTTGGTCTGGGGTTTGGCCAGCTGCTGATATCCGAAAGAGGAGGAACCGTATCCGCTCCAACAAGCTTATCATCATTCGGAAGGGTCCCCGGCTGCGCGGCTATAGGAAGTTTATAGATAAGGTGCCTTGCTTTCACACCGCTATTGCTCAGAAGCTAATGCCGATGCTCATGCACTCCTACGAATCAAATGCCGTGTTAGCCAAATTAGGTATAAACATGGGGTAAGTGGCATGTCCAGGGCATATCTATGGCAAATATATCCAAACCGTATCCGCTCCGGCGGGCTGTGTTATCATTCAGAAGGGTCCCAACTGCGCGGCTATGGGAAGCTCATTGATAAGGCACCTCGCCTCCACGTCCTGTTGGAGGGTAGTGTAGTACTGAGTAGCTCAGAAGCTAATGGTGGTGCTAATGCACCCCAGTAAATCGAGTGGTATGCTAACCAAATTAGGTATAAACGTGGAGTAAGCCGCATGTCCAGGGGACAGGGGATACTCAGTATCTACGGGAAATATATCCAAAAGAAGAGTATGTAGCTAATGCTGGTGCTAACGCACTGCGGCAATGGCACTCTAGCCCTGGTACCTGGTACATTGCGAGAGTTCGGGCTCCAAATATGCGGAGATGAATCATGTTAGTGCGCTGTTGAGTTCTACGTCTGTTGAGTTTTATGTTTGGTCATTTCCGTTGTTTGTGATGGGCGCTTTGCTTCCCTTGCGATGGATGTCATCCACACGGTTTAGCTTCGATCATTGGCTCCTAGGTTTGGGGTAGGAGAGAGATCGGGGGAGCATGTTACAAACGTATCGAGGAACCTCTTCTCTAGACCACTGAGGCCCAACCCTGAAGCAGCCGACGAAGACTATCCCCTAGCCCCATACAAATCGGCTATGAGGCTTCCCCGTGTAGTGGAGAGAAGCCAGGCAACCCTCAAGAACGAAAATATGACAGACCGCATGGAGATCCAACAGGCGCTGCACATATAGTTTTTCTGTTAAGCGTGACCATAACAGCACCGTACTGAACCTAGGATGATACCTACACCCGAAAGGCCGTATCCCACCAGGCAATCTCTCTTGCATACATAAATGGTGTACTAGCCGGCACTGAAAATTTTACGTCCTAGGCACTCCCTAGCCAACACAACAATCTCATCTAATCGTACAACCCCACGCAATTTCCATCCAGACTTCATTCACCTAACCGAAACGCAACGCCGTTGTCATCATGGGTTTATTGTTCTCCCCAGCTACGGCCTCGGTCGCAGTACTGTTATTTGCCGTTTGGTTGTTGTATAAACCCTTCAAGCCGAAACCTCGCTACCCTCCTGGTCCTAAAGGGCTGCCAATTGTCGGAAGTATGTTCGAAATCAACAAAGAGCGCCCTTGGATCACTTACGGAAACTGGGCAAGAAAATATGGTGAGTGCGCCCACAAACCATCTAGGTTTGGCGGATCAACGGTTGACATCGTGATTTCTCTAAAGGCGACATTGTTATGTACCACGTTATGGGTAAACCTATCGTCTTACTCGGAAGGATGAAGCACGCAGAAGGAATGTTACAGAAGAAAATGATGACCTACGGAGACCGTCCACAATTAGTTGTGGCACAGGAATTCGTGACTCAAAACGGATGGTACGTCCCTACCTCACGGACAATTCACAATACGCATAAGAAGCAGCGAAAGATCCTTGCCGAGCGCCTCCGAGCGAATGCATTGAGCACTTGGGCATACCCTGCCGCGTTACCAGAAGCACATCTGTGGCTTCAGCGTCTGATTCAGTGTCCCGACCGTTTTGCTACTATTACCAAGTGCTTTACTGTGAATGTCATGGTGAAGTCGACGTTTGCACATGGGTCACTGCCGAGTACGGACGACCCACTTGTCACCCGCATCAACGAGGCCGCAAGTCACCAATTCACCGCACAAATCCAGGGGCGATTCTTGGTTGACTACCTCCCAGCCCTAAAGCACCTTCCTTCCTGGTTTCCAGGGATGGGCTGGAAGAGCCAGGCACTCCAATGGCGTGAGGAGGTAGATACATTATATCGGGAACTTTGGGATGCCACAAAGTGCCGAACTGAGACGGACAGCTCAGAGCATCCGTGTCTAGTTCAATCATTGCTTGAAACACAAATGCATCAGATTACCGAACTAGAGGGTACGACCATTTGCTCGGCTATCATTGATGGTGGTACTCAGACTCTGTCAGGAACAACAGTCGTCTTGTGAGTTGTCTCAACTTCGATATCCCCTTTTTCGATACTGAAGGTATTATAATCTCACATGAGACTAGTATGATTATCTTTATGTATTTCCCTCAGGTTTTGAAAAGGGCCCAGGAAGTCGTAGATGAGGCAGTCGGACGAGACCGTCTTCCAGACTTCGGGGATCTGCCAAGAATCCCCTACATTACCGCCATGATCCGCGAAGCCTTCCGCTGGCGCACAGTCGCACCGGTAGCCATTCCACATGCCGCAGCAGAAGACGACGTGTATGAGGGATATTTGATACCAAAGGGTGCTACGGTCTTTGCTCTATCGCAGCATATCCACGAAGACGAGGAGCTCTACCCCGACCACCAAGACTACAAGCCGGAGAGATTCCTCGACGACAAAGGGCAGCTGAACAAGCTTCCTCATGCAGGTTTTGGATTGTAAGCTTGTCTCTTGATGTCAACTGTGATGTATCATGTCTAACACAGTCCCTACAGTGGAAGCCGCAAATGTGTAGGCCAGCACTTCGCTGAGCAGGTTTTGTTTTTGCGTATGTCGTACATCCCCCATTGCATCCAGTTTGTATTTACGGCTAATCACATATGGACTGCCAGTGATCTCGAGCTTTGCGTGGGCGTTTGATGTAACAGCGCCTGTTGATGAGAAGGGGCAGCAGATATTGCCGAGCTTAGACGCCATGGATTGGGGCGCATTTCTGGCCTCGTAAGTGCATGCGCGAAGTGTGAACTGCGAAAGAACTATCACTGAACTATAAGCAGGCCCCCACCAACGGATTTCAAGATAATCATAAAGCCTCGGTCTCAAGCTGCGGTAGATCTGATAAACAGAACGGTCGAAGCTGATTCCGCTTAGTGAAGAGAGTGGTTTATGTCACGGGCTGACCGTTTCTAAGAACCCAGGGCGGTCAGACGTGGCGGCAATGGATGGGCCCCGGAGCAAATGTGGACCAGTGTGGCTGGGACCGAAGGACGGTCCGCCGCGATCCCACGTCCTGGACCGAGTGAAGGAAACATCGGTCCCGGGAAGAGCTTGGAAGGGGAGTGTCGAAATTAAACTACGGATTCCACCATGCATCTAGTTTGTCTTCCAAAGCTCTTCAGTAGTCAATACAAGTAACAACCACCCCCTACACTTGTATACGCACTTCCCATAACATTCATTGTGACATACTGCTGGGTCGCCTTATTTTGGTAACAGTTTTACCACTCATTGTAACGGCATCAAAAGTCCGCTACCTGATTCAAGCAGGCGCCATCATGAGAATTTCATTCCATGCACTATCGCAAAGCTCGCAATCCTTGGTCTATTACAAGCCCCTCTTAGGCGTTACAGAATCACACCAAGTGCTTGAAGTATTACTACTGATGGGACATCACAGCAGCACGGTCTAATTGCGCCTGGGGGCTAAAAAAAAGAGTATGGACCAAGATAGTCCTGATTCCCCCGCCACGGCGGTTAAACACCTGGTCCAATTTGACCCTGCAGTTGTTTGCCCGACGAGCAACCCTTGACCTCCGTGGAAGCGGATAATCGGATGGGCTGCAGGTATAATCTCTTTTGAATGTCAAGCATTGGCGTCGGAACCAACAAACTGAATGTGTCGGCTAGTGCACTGCACAAGCTCGTAACCTACGAGCTACTCAGGTGATGGCTCACTGCTCGGTATGGGGGAAATTAATACCCCAGACTTCCCCCACGTATGGATCTCGCTCCTGTCCCTGAGCAATTAAGTCGGAGCTCGCCGATACAAGACAAAAAAAGCTCGTTCTCCGACCAACACACCAACCCAGTGTCTGGTTCCAGCTGCACCAGTGTCTTTGAAGTACCTCTCCTGCTCGGGCCGTGGAGTGAACCTCTTTGCCTCTTTTAAATCTCATTCTTCTACACTCAGTCGAACGGCAAAATCTACCATATTCATTATAAACGTTCTGACGATCGAAGGCTTCGAAATGGCGGAAACCTATGATGTTGTTATTGTCGGCGCTGGTAAAGAATTCTCCACCTCGACGTCCGCGAAATCCCTGCTAAACCTTACCTATAGGCTTATTCGGCCTTGCCGCGGCAAAAGAATATCTCGAGATGAATCCCTCTGAAAAATTGGTGGTCTTTGATGCTGCTGACACTTGCGGCGGAACATGGAGTGCCGACCGTCTATATCCCGGATTGAAATCGAACAATATGATCGGAACTTTTGAGTATCCCGACTTCCCGATGTCCGAAGACAAATACGGTGTGAAGCCAATGCAACACATTCCTGGCGAGGTGTTACACCGCTATCTCACCGATTACGCCAAACATTTTGGCGTGTTCGAGCGGATTCAGCTCAACACTGTTGTGGAGGAAGTGAGACCGGCCGAGTCTGGTGGCTGGAGCCTTGTCCTAAGGGTGCCAGGAGGGACCCGTACCGTCCAATGTGCAAAGCTGATCCCGGCGACCGGCTTGACTTCGGCCCCCAATATGCCCAGTTATCTCGGTGAAGAGTCTTTCAACGCACCCTTGTTCCATGCGAAGGACTTCTGCCAGCAAGCACCCAACCTCGGCAAAATTAACAATGCTGTTGTCGTGGGCGGAGCCAAGTCAGCCTTTGATGTCGCCCACTCCATGGTTCTCGGCGGCGCAACGGTTGATCTGATCATCCGCCCGGATGGCAATGGTCCGGTCTGGATCGCTCCGATGCTATTAACACCTTTTAGGAAGCGACTCGACAAGTTATTCCACATCCGATGGATTACATGGATGAGCCCTTGCCCCTGGGGAGGAGAGGATGGGTATCCCCGCATCCGCGAGTTTCTTCACGGGACCTCATTCGGCCGAATGATTGTTGACGCATTCTGGAAATACCTCAGCCACCACGTGGTTACGCTCAATGCCTTCGACAGTCACGCAGAGCTGAAAAAGCTCAAGCCATGGCAATCCACTTTCTGGATTGGCAGTGGTGTAAGCATTCTCAACTATGATACACCTCTCTTCGACATGGTGAAAGAATCCAAAATCCGAGTTCATATTGAGAATATCGATCACCTAGAGTCTCGGACTGTTGTACTTGAGTCAGGCACTCGACTCAGTACTGATGTGATGATATGCTCGACAGGATGGAAGAAAGAGTCAGCATTAAAATTTTCAGGACTGGATGAATATGCATTCGGTCTCAGGTATAGCGAAGCTGAGAAGGAGTTGCTAAATAAAGAGGCAGACGCGAAAGTGCTGGAGATGTTCCCAAGGCTCAAGGACCAGCCACAGCTGAACTATCAACCCAAGGAAGGGGACCCCTTGAGGCTATATCGGTTCATGGTTCCCCAGACGATGATGGATAAGAAGAACATCGCATTTTCAGGCATGGTATCAAGTGTGAGCACAGCTATCTCTGCCACCGTTCAAGGTGTTTGGATCGCGGCCTTTCTACACGGCAAGCTCGACCGACTGCCACGGACGGACGAGCAGGTCACGCAGGAGACCATGCTACACACACAATGGGGCAAGTGGCGATATCCGTGCGGCTACGGAGCCACGCTTCCCGACTTTGTCTTCGACGCAGTTCCGTACTTGGACCTCTTGCTGAAGGACTTGAATTTGGAACATCGCAGGAAGAGCTCTTGGTTGGCTAACCTCACAATGCCATATGCCCCAGAAGACTACGCGGGGCTGGTTGAAGAGTGGAAAACAAGTCATGCCAAGGATGATAATTCCTCGAATAAGCAGTGCAGTTTTAGTTCTGCTTGAGGAAGATGATGTAAATATCTGCTCATTGGATAGCTATGAAGTTAGGCAGCGTGCCACCTGTTCGATTTGGATTGACTTTATAACACATTCGTACAAGACGCATGTTCCTATTCGCGAGAATTATTGTCTCCGAGCTGGAGTTTTCCCGCATACGTCCCCCTGGATAGGAGTGCTTCCAGCTTTGGTCGCTAGAGGAGAGAGTGACTTCCTTCCCTTCCACTGAGCAGGAGGAAGGACTGTGATTACTGCATTGCTAGCCTAGGCATTCAAGTACTGGGAATATCATCGCTCCCGGGGCGGCGTCTCTGAAAATCTTCTCGCTCTCATGGCTCGTCCGAACCTCGCCCTGGATCTAAGTCAGCTACCTTCCGCAATACCCTGTGCTGGTCACGAAGTTGCACATACCACACCGGTTGGGTTATGTACACCCATGCTTGAGACATAGGCCAGTCGTTTGACAGATCTGGCACGCACGACTGCGTCGCGCACGTTGGTGGCTACATTTTTGGCCCATGCAGTCATGCGGGATCCATCGTATTTCGGGGGGTGGTGCCATAGTAAGAACAGCGTCAGAGCCGGCAAAGTCAAGAGTCTCACCTTTGGTGAGATCGCCCACCACCCCTCTGAAGTTTGGTGGGGTCTGGACTCGGTCGGCACCTTTTTGAGGTTCCGGTAAACACCGATGGGGGTTCCGAAGATCGTTTAGTCATATGAAAGCGCAAATAAAAACAAAAAGGGCCACGGCGGAATGGTACGAAGCGGCAAATCGTAGGAGACGTCGGAAGAATGCTGGGATCCGACCCTTCATTTCCAGTTCTTGCCACTGGATGCATCCATGTCTGTCGTCTGGCGTGGAGGGTTGATGTACCCACTACTTACGGGTTCTTGGCTCGTGTTTCCCGAGCCGCCCTGACCCCCACTTCCCGGCGACCGAGATGGTAAGATTGGTTTACTCTACCTCTTAGCGTGGCTTGGCGGACAATATTTCCTAAATTGTCTTAGTGAATCATTGACAAGCGTCACGGTGGAGGCTCTCCACGCTTTGGCCGGATCTCTCCGTGATTTAAACAGCGAGTCACCGAGATTACAACGAAGACTCGAAGTGGACAGTGTGCAAGATCCCGGGAATTAAGTTACCCTCTAGCTCTGACAACTCATATGATCCTTTTCCTGTCTTCGTGCAGTGTGATGGAAAGCGACCCGCGTATATTCCAAGCCTCTGTCGGGATTACCAGTGCCAAGACCCGAAGGGCTTAGCCTTCCGACCCTGGCTCCCTTTCCCCCGAGCAATTCATCTTCGTATCGCCATGTCGGGGTGATTTCCATAGTTAGGAAGGTAGTTTGTGGACCGCCCGTAATCCGTGGACAACAACCTACTGATAGGATTCTGATTCTGCCACGTACTCTACACTAGCCACCGCACGATACCATCTCATTATGCACTCAGACCTTTGGCGTGGTTTGGACTTTCCCAGGAGGATCAGAAGTGCTGCCGCCGGCCCTGTCGCCCAGCCTCTGACTCGTCCCTGCAACATGAGCAGACCTGGCGTAATCGTCGGATCTGCCGGAGGCGGAAAAGGCACCCGGCCAGTCGGCGCGGGGCTACACCGACCTGGGTGGGTGTGTTTCACGTGTCACGAGGGATGCTCTGTATTCTGGGAAATCATAATCTGACGCTGTCTTGCGGCGGTACAATGTATCCATTGGTGCGGCGGCTTGCCCTTCCTCACCGTGGGCCTTCGGGTAGAGTCCATATGCATGGTGTGCGGTCCGCTGAAGTCTTGGTGGTAAAGTTGCCGGATTCGAGTGATTGCCTATACTGGTGTTCTTGCTATGATGCTCAAGCTCTGCAACAACACTTAGAAGTCTATAAAGCGGCAGGGATACCCATAAGTATCTCGAGTAATTTTGATCCTCCGACAGATACAGCAACAGTCTGATCTCCGATACTACAGCACTCCTCCAGGCCATCAATTTGACCCTGCAAACCAGCTGCTGCAATATTATTTTTGACACTGTTCTCACCAAGATGTCTGGACCACGATACCCTGCAATCCCGCCTGCAAAGTTGACTGCAGAACAACGAGTCTTCTACGATGAAATGTCAGAATGGATACGTAACGGATGGGGTCCGACGTAAGTTGCTGCTACAGTGCACAATGTCACAGGCAATCCATACTGAGATAACCTGGTAGATACACCCTGAAAGGGAAGGAGGGTGAAATCCTAGGACCGCTTTCAATCATGACGCACACCCCCCAGTACTCTACGCACACAATGCGTCTGAATAAGGAAGTCCTGAATCTTCCAGCACTGGAGCCTTCCGTCAAAGAGGTGGCTATATTGGCCACCCAGGGATACTACACGGGCTCATTCGGAGGCTACCTCATCTACTCCCACGAAAGAATCTGTGCCAGCAAGAAGATGTTCACAGAGGAACAGATGAAGAAGATTGTTGCAGGTGAAAAGCCTGAAGGGCTGAGTGAGAAGGAGAGCGTGACTTTCGACCTAGCCTGGCGCTTAGTTAAGGGTGGCAAACCCCTTGAGCAGGAATTATGGGAACGCGCCAACGGAATCTTGGGTCGTGATCAGACACTTCACGTTATCCAGCTAATTGCGTATTACAGCCTGCATGGCGTGACTTTGAATGCGGGCATTATTGGTGCACCAGAAGGGGAGAGTATTTGGAGTTCGTGAATGAATCCATTCGTTAGGCGGGTAATGTTCCAACGAGACGAGTTGAACGAGGAGATGACGAGTCGTTAGATTGAACATGTATCTGTCTCTAGGAATATGAATTGAAATTGGATGCGTGATGTGGAGACTTATATACAAACCTATCGCTTGGTTCTCTCATGTTCACAGCCAGGGGTTCTTTTCATTATCCCTGTCTTTGCTTTCCTGTCAGGCTAACCTTCCTCCGTAAATCAGTGTCTTACGCGCCCCAAAGCGAGCCAATTTGGAGGGTCCTTCAACCCAATGTTGTGTTGGATGTTCGCCTCGACTTTGAAAATGAGGCGGGCAGTTCCCCGCATCCCAGGTCCATATCCTCGGGTTCATTGTTAATCCAGAGATCTACGCGGCAAGATGTCACCTGGCCTCGCTTCACCGTTAGGGATCCTTCGACTCGGAAATGCTCTTACTTTGCGTCCTTGCGTTTGCCGCCTTCCATATCCTCCAAGAACCTGCTGGGGCAATTGTAACGCCACCCGCGGCTACGAACACGGCTGCTGGGGAGAAGAGAGACCAGCCGATAACCGATCGACCAGACTTGATTGGATATTTCGCTGGTTCTGACGTGATTTGTAAGTTGCGTGATTGGGGTGGCTTCATTGCTCTGTTTGCTGAATTGCTTCAGATGCTAACTATTAGTTCTGATCAACAGATACGCCTGCGTTTTGCGGATCAGGTTCCACCGTGACGACCCTCAGCGACTCGATATTAGCTTGCTGTTCCGGCGACCAGTCTTGTAAATTCCCAACGACCTGCGGAACGAGCGGCTACCTCTTGGGAACATGGATCGGGCCTCCTAGTTCTACATGGAAATCTGACTGGTGATTAGGCTATAACTTCAAATACATGCACAGAGACTGAGGCGCTTCAGTAACTATCAATATCTACCCATGAATTGTGCCTTCGGCTATATATACGGGCACTTGTCTAATACGGAGACAAAGCCGCTTACTCGGTTCATCTGTCAGCACTTAGTACCATTAGCGAGATCTCCCGTGTACT
Organism: Scedosporium dehoogii; assembly: GCA_002812735.1. Classification (NCBI taxonomy): domain Eukaryota; kingdom Fungi; phylum Ascomycota; class Sordariomycetes; order Microascales; family Microascaceae; genus Scedosporium; species Scedosporium dehoogii. The sequence goes on from PGIR01000022.1 coordinate 107,312, forward strand.
ACAGGACGTTGATAGAGGGGGTCAATAGTGTGATGCTAGAGCCACGCTGTTCCTGGCAAAGTCGGACCTTGCTAAATAATGTATGCAGTTAACAATACGTTGCCAACCTACCTTCCGGGGGCGACTACGGCAACCAATTCAAGGAGTCGGACATCCTCTACGAGTCGAAAGACTGGCCCTGCCCAAACGGGAGGGCCATCTCAATCTGATGGCCTTGGTGGGTCGAACTCCGATGACGGAGAAACAGGACCAACTCAAAAAGAGGAATCGGGAAGTGGGGAAGGGATCAGAGGGCCTCGGCGCGCCTGACAAAATCGCAATCGGCGTGACCCTGGGTGTTGGCATCCCAACCGTAGCGATTGGTCTCCCCGCGTGGTTCTGCCCAAATCCATTCCGGCATCCCGGGCATGTAAGAGCAAGGGGATAATTGCCAGCCTTACATGAACTTTACGCCATCGAGAGTATTTTATGAATATCCATCTGAATTTCTTTGCTACTAGCAGGCCTCGGCTACAATTTGATTCGACTTCACTGGCATAAATGGAATCTGGATGTGCACAAATCGTGGAGCCAGTCAACGAAGCACGACTTTGCCACAGTGTTATAACTTCACGGTGTCGTTTCGCCCAGGCGGCAATTATCTCTACATTTCCTCTGAGTTTACGACCGCCTCATAATCCCACAATTTGACTAGTCTCCGGGATGCTCGAACCCTCTAGATGTGTGATACAACAGTAACTGATACGGCCTCAATCTCCCCATCATCGGCATCACACAGTATCCACTAGTACTCGACTGTGTCTGTAACGGGAGAGTATTCTGTGCACAGTAGAGCCTAGTAGGAATCATTCTTCAAGATTATCCGTACACGCTAGGCGAAGTTCAGCTAGGGAGTCGGGACAGAGAGCTAGAATAGGTACCAGGAGGAGCCTATGTGGTAAGAATAAGAAATACCATCGCAGATGTCACAGAAAGGGTCAGGAGAGCAGTGTAGGTGCCTGCTTGCTCTGCAAATTTTGATCAGGTGCCTTTGACTGTAAGAGCTGTTTCTAGCAGTGCAGTTCATAGCCCATCAAAGCTCCATCCAAACCACAACCCAACTGGTTCATGGTGGACCTTAGTAATTACCCGGGTTGGTCGCTTTCATACGCCCGTAACTCTAGTATGATCACGCTGCCAAGAACCCCCCCGACACGCCGAGTTCCTTTGCAAGTGCAAATTTCCTCCTCACTATGAAACATTAGACATCCACCAATAGATGCACGGTCAATAATAATGCTCTCCTTACCTGCGTCCATGCCGGTGAAAAGTGGTTCTTGATGTTCTGCAGAATATTGCCATAGCCGGCAACACCACAAAGCCACAAGCGCATCCAAAGTTTCCCGGCGCAAAGTGGCCGTCACGACGAACCGATATTGGCCTTCGCCCTCGTCCTCCACGGCAACAGCATTGCCTCCGGAATCCACCCATTCATACCTTTCACGTTTGTGGTGAAGTTCAAATACAGGCTTAGAATCTTTGAAAAAGGCAGGTTGGCCGTACTTGCTGCTCTTGCCTGAGACATCAACAGGCAACGCCTTCCAATGCGATCTCATGGAGGATTTCTTCAGGCCCAAGTGCCCAACAGAGTTCTTCCTCGAGGTTGCTTGGACGAAGATCGGCGGGGATTTCGACTCCAGAGAGCTTAGCGTGCCATTAACTCCGTTGATATGCTTGATATCGTAAATGTGCCTCGTTCTTGGCTTGATCGTCGGCTCGTCGTTGGCATCCTGCCTGACCAACCTATCAACCCGCTTAAACTCCACCTCCGACGTGGCGTATGAGAGAGTTGCGATGCCCCGGTCTAGTACATAGAGCGGGGCGCCATCAGCGGACTCGGCGTGGATAGATTGTCCTGCGAGGACGTAGATAGTTGGTGGGGCAAAGGGATTGATGTCATTACTCGCGACGTCATCGTAGGACGGGGGTTGGTCATGACCGCCAATATCGGCAGTCATGGTGGGCTTTCAATTCAAGGCGGTTCCTCTTTCTTTTTCTTTTTCTTCTTCTTTCCTCCAAGGTCTGGTGCCGGCTCGTTCAGGTGAAGATACAGAGTTTGGTATTCATCGCTTTACCTCATAGATTCAAGCTTGACCTCTGTTGAGATCCATAATAATATCTCCGTGCTGACATCAGTCACATCAAATGGGGGTTGAAAATGGGATTTCTTAGCTGGTTTTTATGGGGAAAAGAGCTGTTCCTTGTTGAGAGCCGTCCCCATGATCATTCCAAGAATTCCTCCGTTGGCCCCCCCTCTTCCGCATACAGTTGAGGTCAACCAGGATTGGCCAAGCCCCTGCCTAATAATCCAGGTTTGTCTAGTACTTCGGAGAGCTATGGAGGACAGTGAGTCACGTGAGGAGGTCTGACTAGCTGCTACCTTGGGCATGTAGCATGTGAGCAACGCCTAACAAATATCTAAGGAGGGAGAAAGAAACTTGGATTTTGATATAATTATACTAATTATGAGTAAAAGGACTTTTTCTACTTTCTATCTGGATTAATATTTATAATTAGATTGTTATTTACAGTTCTAGCCCTTGGTTTGAGATCACTAATCCGCAGCAAGCGATCACAGCCCCTACGTCCCGATTGGCTTTTCCGGATAATCATCACCCCGAGCCTCTGGCATTCTCAAATATGAGATACAAAGCTAACTGGTCGCGTGTTTGGCTCCTTCAACTCAGCTCCCCCAAATCTACAAACCACGAAGTTCGCCTGCACTGATACCCCCTTGTTATGATCTGCGAAACTTGCAAGTCTACCCTTGCTTCGCAAAAAGTACCACCCAGGGACTCCCTCGACGACGATGAGTTTCCTCAGCCACACCATCAGACACTGGTTAGCCTCGAGCGCTCTGTTGAGCTAGGTTGCTATGTTTGCAACAGAGTATGGGTTAATTTGGAATTAGAAGAACGACCCTTTGCCCCACACCAGGAGGTTGATGATAATGGATCTACCAACACTCCTCCGACGATTTCCACAATTAGTCGCTTGCAAGACGGTTATATATGGTGCATCGACTTTCATATTACGTTGCTGGACTTCCATAATGTAAATCCTTCAAATAGGAAAAGAGTGATGTTTGTCTTGGAACCAAAAAATGGTAAGCCATTGCCCGAAAGAGGTCGGTAAGTGAGACGGTGTTGGCGTTCCCAACTAACCCATCGCCTAGAGTCAGCGGTCCAGCAAGATCGAACAAACGAGAGTGGTGATGCAAGCCTGGGTGGCGTCACCAAACTGCTGTCTACCAGTACAAAGTCCATGGAGACTTTGTCTCTTGCACGACACTGGATCAGCGAGTGCCGGGTTGCTCACGAGGAGTGCCCTGCCCCTAAGGAGGGGTCATATCCGACTAGACTTCTTGAATTCGGGCAGTCCGATTCGTCGCGTTGTTATTTGCGCGAAACTACCAAGACCGGCATCAGTGGCCATTACCTCGCATTGAGTCATTGCTGGGGCGGCTCCGATAGCTTCAAGTTAACAACGGAAAATTATCACGATCTTTGCAACGGCATCCCCACTTCAACCCTTCCGCAACTCTATCAAGATTCTCTTTACCTCACGAGAGAGTTGGGTGTGAGGTATATTTGGATCGATTCGCTCTGTATTATTCAATCAGGGGATGACCTTGCCGACTGGAAACGAGAGGCACCCCGCATGAGCGAGGTTTACTCAAACTCGTTATGCACCATATCTGCGGCCCTCGCACCCGATAGCGATCACTCTCTCTTCTCCTCTAGAGACCCTAATATTGTATGCCCCTCTATCGCGAATCTATGGATTGACGGCGAGCTTGCTCCTTACGAGGTTTCCGATTGGGACCTCTGGACGACTGAGGTGCTGCAGGCGAAAGTTAACACTCGTGCCTGGGTTCTCCAAGAACGCCTTCTGTCTCCCCGCATCCTGTACTTTGCAAACCGTCAAGTCTTTTGGGAGTGCGTCTCCATGGAAGCTGCTGAGACCAATCCCGGCGGCCTAACTGGGCATGGTGTTGGCAGCGATGTCTCCACTGGACGCGGGATCCGGGCAGCGCTCCTCGCCGCCCAGGATGCCGACCTTGACAGCATGCTCTCATACCACTGGCCGAATGTCGTTAAACTCTATACGCAATGCGGCCTCACTTTCTCCCGTGATAAGCTCTTGGCCGTCTCAGCTCTAGCGAGAATGATGTCATCGATGGCCGGCCAGGAATACATTGCAGGAATGTGGAAACTTACGTTAGAGCGAAATCTTCTCTGGTTCAAATCAGGCAACGGGAAACCCATGGCTCAGTCTCAGGTCGATGCCGGTATATACCGCGCTCCAAGCTGGTCATGGGCTTCCGTGGATGGCCAGGTAGAACCCGGGAGGGTCTCCGGGACTAGGCGAAAAGACATCTTGATCAAAGTGGAAGATGTGAAGCTGGATTACGTGACTGATGATGAGACGGGAATGATACAAGGGGGTTGGCTGAGGCTCCGCGGCTCTCTACGATCAGCACAGTTATTACGACTAGACAGCCCTTCAAGCCCCGAGGAACGTGATTCCTGGGTGATTTGGATTGATTGGACTGCAAAGAAGCTTTCAAGCGCAATTCGCGCGACCAAGCCGGAAACGGATCTACATGTTGTCTTGGACCATCCCGCGGAGAATTTTGATCTGGAAAACGAAAACAACTCCTTATTCTGTATGCCGGCGATGCTTTCACATCACGGCGGTGGAGATTCCGACTTCTGCATCATGCTACTATTAGAGCGACTAGAGGGGGAAGGCAATTCTTCATTTCGTCGCATAGGATGTGTCCTAGGAGAAGGAGATTTCAAGGAGAAGGTCATGGGGCATAAAGTAACTGAAGAAGAGTTTCCAGGCAAACTCTATTTTGAAGAGTGTCAATCTATTATTATTTTCTAAAATACATACAGGTTATGGATCTGTATTTCTTTTTTCGAACATACATTGAAATTCATAATTCATAGAATACTCGATAGGGCGGAACGAGGTAGAGGTAGGATCACCATTAGCACAAATCAGAGAGACAACCGCATCTACACGCTTTTGTGAATATATAATCATTGCGTCGATAGCCCAATGCTCTTGATTAAACTAGGCTAAGGCTTCAGGAGAACAGTCTAGTGCGACACATACTCGTCAATGGGTCCCCGGCGATACGTACTGACTATGGTGTTCTAGATGAGGACACAATAACCCGCGGCCAGATAGGTATTTACAACAGGTATAAGTTGGGTGGCATCGCTATGGTTTTATACTCCAAGTCTTTGAAAATACCAGTCACACATGGCGCCGCCACAAAATCCAGATTAACCATACTTACTTTGTTCATACTACTCTCCCTTGAGGCTCGCCGACTTAGATAGATTCCTCACTAAATCATGAAGCAGCAACATCGCGTCTCGATCTGCTTAAATAAAACTTACAATGATAGCGAAACAACAGTGGGAAGTCCCCTAGCTCATCAAGCCCTTCGTTAGTGTACTCAGCAGGCTGGGGATTTTGCTGCGCTCCATGATTGAAGGTCCGAGATCGACACAGACAAGTAAACGGTTAAAAGATTGCAAGTTCCTCCCGAGCATTCCAGGAAACCCCAAAGGACGACCATTATTAGACGTGCGTTATAATTTGTCTTTGAGTGCTTTCCCACTCGACACGACTCAATCTGATATCAGTTGTCATTCCCGCACTTCGTATTCCTCGGTATTTAATTTAGAGACCGAGCTAGGATTAGGTGCAGTAGCGTAATCTGCTCAAGGTTCGTCCCTCACTCTATAGGGCTGGTCTTTACCGGAAAGAGCTAGAACAGGTTGGGGATTGCCAACATCCTTGACTCTTGGGCCAGCACTACAAACTGTCTTAATGGCTTCTGATAGGATATAGAATAGAGCTAAAAACGATGTAATCGTTCCGACATCACACACACATTGAAATCAACCAACAGTGGATAGATGCAAATTAGAAGGAGGATTTAAGTATGTTTAAACTTCGTTCTCTCAAACAAGCATCTTGTGAACTAAATTACACCACGAATAGTAACTCTGAGCTTTCCGTCCAGTAGGCCATGTGCATATCCGAGTTGGGCGCAACAAGAGGTATTTAGCAGTTGAGGACAGCCGAGCCGCAGCCAGTCACAACCTTGTTGACGCCAGCGCTGGAAACAGCCTTCCTGGCGCTTCCACAGTATCGTCCAACGTTCTTTGAGAAGACATAATGTCAGTTTCTTCTTCACGTTGCGGAATATGACGCTAGACTTACCGTGCTGCCCTTGCAGAAAGCGACGCAGCAGCCGTCCCCGAGGGAGGACTCCCAGATCCAAGACTTCACGGTGAAGCCAACACTATGCGAGCCGTTGCTGGACCACGACTTCTGGGTGCCCTGGTAGTTGTCCGCGCTGTAGACGCTGATCTTGTAGGCGGAAGAGGTACCGACGAGGGCAGTAGCGGCGAGGAGGACGGTGGAGAGCTTCATCTTGAATATGAAATGTAAGGAAGAGATGGAGATGTAAGGCTGTCAACGGTACTGGATTTTGAGGAATTATGTTTGGAGAGCTGAGTTTGATGATCAAGGTAAATCAGAGACTCTCAACGAGGGATCCAAGGGCCCTTTTATACCCGAACTTCATGAAGCATCTCGCCCGAAGAGGCGTTGAATCTTCCCGACTTACTTCTGTTTTGAGGCCTCAGCGACGATGCATAGAGGAGGAGCAATTTATCGAGGGGCTGCATTGAATCTGCACTGAATCTCACAAGAGGTCGGGTCCAATCCAATGAGGCCGCGTTGAATCTCACGAGAGGCGGAGGTGAATCTCATGAGGGACGGCGTTAGGTCTACCCGGGCTTACTTCTGTTTCGAAGCAACCGTGACGGTCTACAGAGGCAGGAACAGCTAACCGAGATGCGAAGATGGACTATTTACATCTAAATTAGAATTACAGCGTTGCGGTGCATCCCGGCGGCGGTGGCTTGGCGTGGCCTATAGGTTGGCGATTTCTCCATCCCCTTGCTTAAGTATTATGCAAATATTGTAGTCTTGTCTTGTCATGCCAAGGCCCTGGCCAAAGATTGGACGGGAAAATACGAGACTCTGCTCCGGACAGGATATGTTGAGGGGAAATGCGACGCCTCGGGGCCGAAAATCGCAGGTCCATCGTGGGATCTGCACAGCTGAGGGGAGAAATTGCCCGGCCCAGGGTCGCTGCGTGGGGTCATGAAGAACCACATTCTTCCCGGACATCCATCGATTGGTCCTGGATCTTCCAAACACCTGCCTAGTCTGGTGAAGACCGCAGACAGCCACCCTTCAATGTTCCCACTTCCCGCTCCTCAACACCCACAACCCGTGCTTGACCTGCGGCTAGGCGTCACCTGAAAGCTCCGGTTGGACGCCTCGCTTTCTCAATCTTAGAGATTCGTAAACTAATCAGATGAGCTGCTGCGGCTCGTGCATTCAGGGTAGGACCTCAAAACACTGTGTTCGTCAGCTTTTTGAATACATTCCCTCCATGTAAGAATGGACCACGCATCGTATAGGCTTACAGAGTGAGATTGTTATTTAGATTCACTAATCACAACTCCTTCTCCTTTGAGAATGCATCGCAGGAATGTCGCCCTCTAATGCACGACCCCTCCTTCATGACTCGTGTCACTTTATTTCAGCGTAACCCTTCAGCTCGCAAATACGTCTCCTGTAGCTCTTTCGTACTCATCAAAATAGTAGCTCCCGCGTATGATTCTCCAGCTCAAATCATGTAGCTCAAAGAAGGGATAGAAACCCAACCCATTGAAGCCTCCACGCTTGTGTCTTGTGGTAAATGCCGCCACTGCAATCTCCAAATGTGGGATCAGAGGGCCACTCGCCGGGCATTCGGCTCAAGCCCCGTCGCACCCTTTTGGTAGCAGTGCCTCAGTCCGCATCTGGCCCCACGAAAATCTGCTTGGTATTGAGCAGCCGCCACCGGTGTAGCTACGCATGCTCGCTAACGCTGCAGGAGAACCACGTCGAGCCCTGGCTCCCGATTAATACCACCTCGTCCGACATACAGTAGACAGCAATCTTGTATTGGGGACCCCATCTGCCCCTCCTGATCCCTGCGCATTAGCGGGGTCACCGAGGTCGTGATTTGCCACCGACATTCGGACGGTGGGAGATAAAGAAGAATTACGGCAGCTGTGTAATTTCTAATGGCAGCGCCGGCCCGAGGAGCGTAATCGTTGGGAAAGAGATCGCTTCTAGCGCTCCCGTCGGGCCCTGGCTTGGGACACGGACTTTTCACTCCATCAAAATGTACCCCTCAGAAGCTCCCTGGTGGTTGAGAGATTGTGCTCCACCATGATCTGATAATTTTTGATCTACGAAGTGATCGAGACATGCATGGTACCTTTGACTGTATTGTGAGAAGAACGAATCCGGGGGAGACCTATCAGCTAGGACGGCACTGATGAGACGTGGGGCCTTCTGGGCTCGAGAGTGAGCGACGGGCTGGCCTGTTTGAGAGAATATGCAAGAGATGTGGTTTCCTCAATTCCTATCGAAATAGTACGGCGGCGAGTAATCTGAGTAGTTGGTGCTGCGATCGGCTCCTTACTTATTCGTGCTCCCTACCGACGACTCAGTTGGGGCCTGGTCATGACAAGCTCCGTGTTAGTTTCGAGGTGGTAACTTGAGCCCAATAGGGGTGTTGACCTTTGCGCCCTTCCAGGAAAATAGTGCTGAGATGTTTAAATGCCGTCAGCCCTGATTTCCAGAGTAATCCATTCACACCTCTTCTTAATATTTCTTCCTGGTATTGCTTCTGAAGATACACCAATGACGCCGTTGTTTATTTGTATTTCCGCCTGTAGTCGTGCATCCGCTTGAACCTTTTAGAGAAGGAAACTATATAGGAATTTACCTCCGTCGAGGATTTCAACTTGTTGTCCTCGTGTCCGAAATTGCATCTGAATACGGGCCATGCTTGCATCTAAGAGACTAGGGTCTCATATACTTAAAGAAGCGGGACTTTATGATGCAAGCTCTAAGAAGACGGCGATTTCACGGAGAGAGCTTTAATCGGACCATAACAGCCTTTCAGTTAAGTTGTCATGTATCCGCTGTATTTTCTTGGATAACTCTAACGTTGTATCTCACTACCGCAATTTAGACCTTTCCAGAGTATAAACGAAACCCAGAAGTGTTTGCTGAAGGCTTGGGAAACTTTGCCGGCATCGGTGCAATAATAGTCATGTTATGATTCACACACAGTCTAAATCGCCGATGGTGTCTTCTGGAGTGAATATATTTTCTAAACTCTCCATCACATTCGTGTCCTTGGCTCTTCCTTCATCTACCAACTGACGGTGGTACCACCACCCGAATCCTCGCTCCTACCGTTTATACTCTCACATAGCGTCTTGAACGGCCACACAATGACGGCCACACGGCAGCGCCTGCCCTTGGCGGTATTTAACAACAACACCAGCAGTTTGGCTCCCACCACTCCTTCTTTACTGTGACAGTTACGTACATTTTCTCCACGCCCGAATGGAGTGTCGGCAGTCTCGTTCGACTGTCACATGTATTAAATTCACAAACCCAGGCAACGATAGTCAACAATGTACAATCAGGAGAATCGATATAGATTGGAGATATATTCTGGACTGATGAAATTATCATCTACTCTTCTTTTTCTCAACTCTCTTAATCGCAGCTGCGGTCAGCTTCTGCCGGTCTATTAACGCAACCACATCTTTCTTCCTCGTCTTCCGATCGCCCATACTGATCATCAATCCGGCAGTGATATTGCAAGCGATACTGACGCACAAAATGACAGTTGTGATAGCGACTGGGCGTGTGTGATAGTCAATTCCCCACGTAGTTGCCCCGAGGGATATTTGCAGGCATGAGTGGCAGTCAAGTAGAACCACAATGGCAATGAGGTAGCTGAGGGGGAAAGCATAATGTGTGAATGTTTCCTCCGGTTTGTAGAAGCTATGGGACTTGGCTAGCTTCTTCTTATGGTGGCAAAGGCTCTTTAGCTGTTTGGGCGTCAATGCTAGTGCTTCGCCTTCGAGATCCCGGCCGGTCTTCTTGACACATTCTCTGCTCGCCGGATCCGCGGTGGTGTCACTGTTGACATTGATGGAAGATCTATCCACAGCCGTTATAGGGCTCGTCGATCTAGGGCTTGCTGATGTAGGACTAATCGATCGTGGTTCCGTCGGCTCATCCCCGTTATTAATGCCGATTTCCGGCTTTGTTTCTTTCCCATCTGGCGATTCGAGGGGTGTCATCGCCAACTCAAGATCCGGCTCCTTGCATTTTCTCGCCTTCTCAATCATACGCGAGTAGCGCATAACGAAAATTAAATGGTAGGTGTCTATGGCTCGAAGAGGGGCCATCCCGTCACCTACGATGGCGAAGAGGGCGACAAGCACGCTGTCGATAATGTGAATCGTGTAAACCTGTTTGTCACCCACGTAGATCCATCCAATGAGGAAAAGCACCCACGCCAGGCCGAAGAGGGTGATGAGGACGGCATACAGCGTAACGAAGAAACCGAGCGGCGTGCGAACGTACTGGCCGAATCCTTTTAGTCCGCGCTTGAAACGTGACCGGCGGGAGTGTAGCATGTGGCGCACGCGATCTTCCAGCTCGAGTTTTTGGGCCTCGGTCCACCCGTCGAGAGTGGTGCCGTGCGGTAGGGCGGCGTAGTGCGACTCTGTTAGACGGGAGCTTATAGAGCTGAGACGTTCCAGACGTGGTCGTTCCTCCTCTTCTTTCTCCTCTTCCTCTTCCTTTACACGCTCAGCTTCCGCTCCTGGGGCAGCGCTGGGCCGTCGGGGACCTCCTTCGTAGTCTGAAAGCACGTAGGTGGGTCGGCGGTTGATGAGGTTTCCTAGATCGGGAACGAAAAGGGAGTTTTGGACATTTGTCAAGGTTGACAGTGTCTGGATTTCGGGATCTGTCTCTTTAAATTAGCATGATCATTTCTTAGCAAGGCGGCGATAGATGCAAGAAGACGAACCAAACACATCTAGCCAGTCGATAAGGCTGTCGTTAAACTCTTTGTCCTCGTTTGCAATTTGTCTTGTCCTCTCCAGATCAGAGGTACTCGCACCCTGCCCCGGACGCAGGAATCTACTTAGCCTGCGCATTCCCGGAAATCCACGACGTAGAGCATGTGCGTCCGGCTCTTCCGGAGTCACCGAGAGTCGCCCAGCAGGGGGCTGCGTTGCCGGTAGAGAGGTTGATGATAGAGTCCGGGTAATCTCCGCCATACTGGGCCGGGGTCCTTCCTCTGTCAGACGCGGCATGGCCATTGGTGTTTGTGCTACCGTAGAATGGCGGGTATACTGGGGCCGACCAAAGTCCCGCATGACCACCTCGGGCACGGAGATGGCACGCGGACGTCCTCGAATCGTTTCATCGCTGGCGGCAGTAATTTCTGTGTGCTGGGAGTCAGGTCCAACGGGACCAGGTAGGGTAGCCGAGCCGCGTCGCAGCCGAATGCTTGGGACACGGCGTATTTGCCCCGCATCGTCTTCGTGGACCGATGGATTGAGTGAAGCAGTCGAGGGTGCGCGTGAGGTGCGCGGGGTAGAAGTCGCTAGCGGAGGACGGACTGGTTGGGAGTTATCCTCGGGGGCAATGTCGTCCGTATGTTCCGGTCTCGCCATTGTCGAGGGATCGACCGATGGTCGGGAGGGCAGAGGTGATAGACTATCGGCTCAGCGTTGCAGTCGCTGGGTGGCAGCCAGCTACAGGTAAGTCGAGGAGCCAAATCCTTCAGGGGTCGTTTCGTCGCCCGGCTGCGGTTCGACTGCCAGGAGTGTGTGCACCGTCTGAGCAAAGGTGATGGCGAGAAGTGAGAGTCATGATGAACCTCGTAGAGCGATGCAGAGGAAAAAAGAAGGATTAGTCAACTAGTGATCAATCTCATTTTTTTAGTCCATGATAACGTTAACCTCCACGATGGGTCGATCGGAACTTTAATATTACAGAAGCTACCAAAAAGGGTTAAATAGATTTCTGAACTGGGCGAAGATCGCGATTCGGTGTACTTCGTAGCCAAATTTTGTCTTTAAGTAATTCTTACAAATTGATCGATGACATCAGATGATGATTAAGTCCGAAGCCGAGAACGAGACCAGACAAAGAAAAATAATCTATGTTCTGTCTTGATAATCTACTAGTTTATAATACCGAGATGGACTGGGACTTCCAAAAGCAACCCCTCCCAACCAGAGAAGCCTGTACCTTCATTCCCCACTCTCACACTGTCTCGGGTCAGGGATAAATGGGGCGGCAAAGAAGCTGGTGAGGATGTCGCCACAGTCGCCGACAATTCCGTAGATGGCCAAAATGTTAAGGCCTTCCTTCGCCGATGGAAATCAGGTAGTTTATTTGTCCCTCTTTACAAGGAAGCGTCTAAATAGACGTCACCTCTCTCGTCTTGTCGCCCTGGGTCGTAATTTCGTTGTTTTTGTTCTCCACCTTTCTGCCAACGACCTGCGCGCCCAATTTATACCCCATCCAGAAGGCGGTCCATCACGGCAAGATGCCAGAGTGGTTAATGGGTGTGACTAGAAATCACATGGCTTCGGCCGCACAGGTTCGAATCCTGTTCTTGTCGTTCTTTTTTTGCTCTCTCTTTTTTGTTTCCCTTTAGAAACGGCGGTTCGAGGAAGTATAGTTCGAAGCCTACAGAGGCTACTGACGGCACGAAACAACTGGTGATCTACTGCTCAGTGCATCTACAGGCTAATTCAATCACTCTACTATGATCTGCATTACACTCAAGCCAGAAGAGGCAATACGTCCTCCCCAACCGCTCCCTTCACGTATTGCTCATGCTACCGTCAGTGAGATTTTTCTTAAAAAAAGAAGGGGAAAAAATAACTTCAGTCAGTGAAATACTTATCCGAGCCAAAGACAAGGAATGGCGCCCATGGCCGTGGAAATTGATCACCAGAAGACGCTCGTGAGACGAAGGAGGATCTATTGAAGGCGAGGCGCAGCAGGCAACAATGCGAAGGCAGACCAATACTTAGTCCCCTGCGTATTGTGGGGCTAAGCTTAATTTCCTTCAAGATTAGTCTCTGTAACATTCATTTTGATCTCTTGACTTTGTTCTCTTTCTCCCTTCTTAAGGATTGAGAGCGAAAAGAGATACAGAATGAAGGCCATGTCCCCAAAATCGGTTGCGCTGGCCACATCTCTTATTGTCGGTTCGGCTCTAGCTGGGCATTTATTGCAAGTCATCAGTATTCCCGAGTTTGTCGACCGACGATTCTCTCAACGCGAAGACGATCTTGCATGGCTCAGGCTCGATCCGGAATCACAGAAACACATTGAGTACTGGAGGAGTCGACTTCCCGACAAATCTCTGCAAGTTGTTGGACCGTGCCGCCTCCCCGAAGATGCCACGCACGAATGCAAAGCACCATCCTTCCCCTTGTTTCCATTACCCGACAGCGCCCGCAACGCGTTGCTCGGACGGCCTCCCCCGGACATCGTACGCGCCAATATTGAACAGGCTACCAAGCACGAGCTATCAAGTGTCGGCGAGCTTATTGAAGCCGCCAACGCGAATCTTCACAACTTAGATGTCCTTGGTGATGATGCGCTGGCCCTCCTGGCGACAAACTTCCGCGAGCCTGAAGCTGGATTAGCCGTTGCGATGGGATGCGGCCCCATAAACTATGGCGAATGGCCAGAGGACCTACTGGTATCACAGGACGAGCAAAGGGCGCTCACGGCTGGATTTCTTTATGCTCTGGGGGATTCCGGGTATCTTGCGCGACGAGAGGCCGAATTGCAGCAATACATCAATGACTATGCTCAACCGAGGCGAGAGGAACAATGTCAGGCAGAGGTACGAGGAGGCGCCAACCAATTCAGAGCAAGGGTAAAACAACTCAATGCCGAGGTGCTCATTCCGGAGGTGGAATGGCTAGTGCGGTACAACGAATACGTCGCAGCTTTGAGGGCAGAGTTATACGGAATGGTACCTCGCTCAACACAAGAATGGGATCGCCTCAGACCCAAGATTGAGGAGATCGTTTCTGTCGCGGAGGACATCGTAGGTGAGATGGTTGACGAAGGTATACCGATGGAAGAGGAGGGGTTTATTCGGTTCCTGGACGAAAATTTTGATGAGATTCGACGTGAATTCCAGGAGCTTCACCCGGGAATTGTGCGGAGGCTTGCATATCGCAGATGGAAGACTTTGCCTCAGGAGAGCCAGACAGCTTATTTGCAACCTAGGTGGAAGGGAGACTATCTAAAATGGGAACCAATATCTTGGAAAAACTCAAGCTCCTTCCACTCATCACAGAGAAGAAATAATTAGCGATCATAAGCGACCCAGGTTTGGAAAAGGGCTGCATAGTTGGTGGGCTCCTTTGAGCTGAGCCCTGGTCCCCTATCAGACTTAGAATTACTGATCATAAAGTCTTGAATCTCTTCATCAACTCTGAGACCGGTACTCAGGTTCCAGCTTTGTTTAAATGGAGGTCGAGGAAGTTACCGCTGTACCGATGATGATGAGTATCTATATCGCCGCGATTAGTTCTCGTCTTATCACCCTCCTGGCGTACACTAACTCAACCCTATCGGAGCCTAAAGACAAAGAGCCAAAGATCAGTTCTGATGATAGAGGAAAGATTGCTTCACCCGATGTTCCTTCTGAGCAGGGCGGGGATTACTACTGGACAATGGCTGTCTGAAAAAACTTGCCGAGATTTACAAAACACCTCAGCACTGCGCGTGTCAAGTAATTGTCTTGTACTTCTGGAACGTGCTGGCTATAGCTAGAACTAAACATATTGAAGAGCTCTTACAGGACTCTCCTTTCCATCAGTGTGCAAAAACGGCCTATGGAATCAATTGATTGAAGGTGCCCAACATGGGGAACCTCCGATCCCAGATACAAGGCTGTGTTTGCTAAAACCGAGTGAATGGCGCGCCTCGTTTTGGGTGTGGTAAGGAGTTATAAGTTATGGGTGCCGAGCACAAATCGGAACAAGACAAGTCAAGAATAACTTGGAAATAGCGGCTGTGATACTTGTAGATTTACTTCGTATTTGCCCAACATGTTTTCAGCTTTCCTGCGCCAAGCCCAATGTGCATGACAGCCTGGCGCCACGGCGGGAAAAGGACCAATATTCGTGATGGAACAGAGCCTGGGCACTTTAATTGCGGCATTGGTAGGGCCCGTATCTTTAAGTTTGTGCACATCTGCACATTCGAAGACTTCAGAGTTTCCAGGGTTTGGTAATCCTCTCCTCTCGCTGTATTTCTCCCAGGTTTACTATCGTCGAAGTCAACCAAGACGCACTCATCCGAATTCCATCTGACAGCATGTCATCCACAAGGAGCGAATACTCTGTAGTACAACCAAATGATATCCCGGAAGAACCGCCCCGGAAGCGCTTCTGGATCCGCGCCATCAGTTGCATTACCATACCACCAATGATCACTACCTACTTCCTTTGGACATATATTACGTTTCTACGTAGCGCAAACTTGCGACAGGATGAAAATACCCCGACCCCCGACGGTCTATATATCTGGTGGTCATGGTTCATAATTGGTTCTCTGGCAATGAATATCTCCAATTATATCCTGGCAGGAGTTGAAGCGGGCATGCTCATGACGCCGAGGTTTGGGGCATTGAGCATCGACCAGATAGCGATGCACAAAGATAAGTCGTGGAGTAAACTTAGCGACTGGGTCGACGCTTTAAGATGGGGACTGAAGAAACGTAATGACGGGAAGAGGCCCATATCGTGGGTGTGGCTTCCTCTGTTTGCTCTTAGCGCATTTTCTTGGGTGTTTCCCCTCACAGGTCTGACGATGGATACCGATGACGGGTTCAAACCGGGAAAGGCTGGTCCGTGGTACTCCGCCGGGGCGTACGTCGCCGGTCCTATCGACCCACGGAGCTTCGATAGGCGAAATGCCACCGAACTTCTCGACGCTGCTTTTGAAATTTGGGCGAAAAAGGACGAAGCTACCATTCCTCAGAATGGAGTCTTCTATTCGCAGCAAGACCACCCTGACGAGAGTTTCAATATAACGGGGGGGAACACTCTACCTTCCTCGGTGGAAAACGCTATTTTTCTTTCTCCGCAGGCTGCGCTCCCAGTTACTGGTGAAACCTGGGGCCTTATGGTCAAGTACAACTGTCGTCCGATCAGCAAATTCTCTGATTTTGAATTACTCCACCTGCGCGTCAACTCCTCGGCTGCGAGTTATATTAGTTACATCGCACAGCTTGAGGGGTTGGGGCAGAGCGCGAACGAATCCGATCCCATCCTCTCGATGAGACCGGACGTACCACCTCACATTTTCTACCGCGTGCCCGGCGACCCCGATGCGACCATCTCCATCCTCACGGGCCGGGGCGATCTGGACAATACCTACCCTATGGTTGAAGTCGCCCTTAGCCAGGGTGTCCCGAGCATTCGCAGCAACCAGCGTAGCTATACTGCGGACTCATGGCGCGGCATGGAAGAGGAGGATATTCTCGAATTTGCTCTCTGGCAATATGCTGGGGACTGGGGCTGGGATGTGGAGGTCCTCGAAAATATTCTTCCGCAGGAATGGAATACCTTCCGAGAAGACAGCATAAGGGAGCTGGAGATCGAAGAAAATGTGGTCAGAGGACCTGGGGTCGAAGAAGATATGATACCAGGCCCCGAAGTCCGACTCTTGGGTATTGCGGTGCAGTGCAGGTCGTCCTCTTCACCTGGTGTAGCCAGGATCGATGGTTTCGCGGGGACTTTTCGGGACTTCCGCGCTGACAGCTTAGACACCGAGAGGGAGTCAATGGATCTACCGCGCTTCGGAAATGCCGTTGCGGCCATGCTCCTCCCAGGACTCGATGTCAAGGCGGACCCAATAAATGATTCCCAGCCCCTAAACGACACAAAAGGATCGCTGCCTACCGATATCCCATATTTCAATGTCCGAGGCCCCAATGGAGACCTCCTCGACCATCAAGGCTGGAGAACCGCCCTTCTTGTCGCAGCTATCGACGAGTATATGATCAAGTATGATAATTTTACGCTGGTGGCCCGGCCGATACGAGTACCCGACCTCCAGCGTGCGCTCGAAGGGGCATACAAGGCCGCCGCACACTCACTCATGTACTATCACAAGGCTGGGGAAATCACTTTATGGCGCCATCCTAATATAACGGCTGCGGAACCTTGGACGCGACTTGTGCCAGTTGAAGGTGCTAAAGGCGTTCCGCCTGTGCTGGTGGTGTTGATGCTACTAATCTGGGCCACGGGCTGCGTGGTTCTGGGTTTCACGTACGGCTTCACTAAACGATGGGATGCACATTTCAGCGCAAGAAGCATGTATTGGTACTGCACAAACATAGCTAAGATTGATCCGGTGGAGGCTATGAGGGCAGAGAGGTCATTAGGAGGGCGATCTTAAGAAATAGTGTCAGGTTGGAACAGTTCATCCTACCCTCCTAGTAATCGCGGTCGTTGAATGGGAGTCTTGGCGTGGCCCTTTGGCCAGTGGTGGTTCTTATGCCGCGGAAACATCTGATTTTTGCGCGCAGAAATTGAGGCAAGGCAACTTGATACCGATACGAAGTACTTGCGGGATGGATACGGCCCAATTCGAACCCCTGGGTTGAAGAAGGGGGGGGGGGGGGGGGGTTTCCATACTATGAGTCTCAAGCACACCCCATAGACCTAGCCGTTAATATTGCATTACCTAATACAAACCCCTTGAAGCCACCCTCTAATTATGGCCGCACAGGCTGGGGTTCCCGAATTGACGGTGGATCAATCCCTTCGGAGTGTACAGAAATCCAGTTAGCGGAGGGTAGACGTCCACGACTTCCATTGCACTGGCGCCCAAATTAATTCAACAACCCTTGTGGCATGGTCAAGACCCGGGGGTTCACGACACCAGGCAGCCCATGCGCCATATTCATGGGCTTTCTGCGAGATTAGAAGAACACCAATCTTCCTCCTCGTTAGTCATAAGATAGAAAGATGCCTGCCACTCGCTGCAATGTCATGTCAAGAAGTTATCCGGAGTACCTCAAGACATCGTGTCGAGTAGGCCAGAAAAACGGGTTTATGCGCAAGGAAGGCCATGGACACGGAAGGAACGGAGCTGGGGCGCGCTGTTTAGCCTCTCTCGAGCTTTGAGGATCTTCATCTTACGTCCCCTTTCTCGAAGTATATCTTTCGGATCATGTTTGGCGGATGTGCCGTCATTGAACTTCGCGTCTTGGGTCCAGCCACTCTCGTCAAGCGCTAGCCCCCATCGGCCCCTTGGTTGCCTGACTGCGACTAGTGACGACCCACCGCGACCGTACATGCGACCACGCATGCGGCGACCACCTCGACGTAACGCCTGCGCCTTGATGCGACGTGCGACCCGACATGCGACTTTGCAGGATGACAAAGTCAGAGTGCATATCAACTCTCACCGGGAGTATCGGAGGATAGGAAGATGTAGAATATAAAAAGCAGTAACGGAAATGCCAATCCTCCCTGTAATTCATATTATCCTAATCCTAAGTTCACTCAAGTCTTTCTCCTGTCCTATTCACCATGTCACATAATACTAAGAACCTTGCGATCATTACGGGCTCCACGAGACCGAACCGTGTCGGACCCTCCGTCGCTAAATGGGTACTGGACCTCATCAACTCGGATCAAACCTTACAAAGCTTCGAAATCACCACTGTCGATCTTGCATCATTTCCTCTCCCCTCCTTTGATGAGCCAACTCATCCCATGCTGGTGCGAGACCTGAACCAATTTGCCAATCCAGCCGCCAAAGCTTGGAACCGGGAGATTGCCAAGTACGACGCCTACATCCTCATTTCTCCCGAGTACCAGTCCGGCGTACCGGGTGCATTGAAAAATGCCATCGACTTCCTCTTCCATGCATGGACTGGAAAACCTGTCATGATCATGACCTACGGAATCTTCGGCGGCGTTCAGGCAAGCTCGCAGCTGCGTCAGATTCTTGGAGCGGGGAGTCGCATGAAGGTCGTCGATACAAGCCCAAGTCTTGAATTTCCCGGACGCGACGAAAAGAAGGACAATACTAGCCCGGCGCTGTTCCAGGCACTATCCGGCGTCATCAGCGCCGAGACTTTCGAGTTCTGGGGAAAGAAGAGAGAAGAGGTTTTGGCTGGCTGTCACGAGTTGCTGCGTTCGATGGAGATTTGAGTGATCTTGGTTGGGTTTAAGCGTCTGGTATTTGTTATTGCGGGCGGAGTATCATGGATTTGTACCAAGCAGACCAAGCTCTTATTGAAGTTTCATGAGTAGATTGCCTTCAGGAGTATACGTCAATTACCAGTCACTTGAATATCACCTTTTGTTTGTCGCTCTTACCTGCAATTTTCCAGCAGACGCTGTAGTCTTGGAGTGTCGTTGTTATTACTCCTAACCCGTGATCTGCAATTCCACTATCAACAAGCTGCTCGAGGTTCGTTTTCGACTCCCCGTATGTTCTTGCGGCAAGATAAAAGCAATGAAGTTCCCACAGGGAGATGATTCTCGAGAATTCGTATTGGAAGGTCGGCACAATATTGAGCCTGTCAAACACCATCCTCAAACCCGCAGCGACATGGTCCCAATTGACAGAGGCACCAACCGAGTCAGGGCGGCTGTGCAAGATCAGGATGCAGCTGAATTGTCCGTTAGTATCCTTGGTCCCTTAATATCGGAAGCCGTATGAATGCCGGCCTTACCTCACACAAAGCCCCAGGACAGAGCAGTTTACCTGCGCCCCTCGGCAACGGTCGGCATGTAAATCGGAAGCCAGTTTACTGATTTCCATTTCCAAAACAGGCTGACGCCTTGATGCTTCTGTCTCAGAAACCCGGGAAGATTTCTCCATAGCCATCTCGAGAAGTAATGAGGCTTGGAACAAGCGGCTAAGTAAAGATGGATAGCCAGAGTTGAGGGAATCAACAGGACTCGAGTTGTTCTCATCATCACACTTGTCACACTTAGCCGAAAGCAGTCTCATTAGTCCCCCTTTCCCGTCAGATATCATTCTGTTAAGGCAGGGCCTTGGACATGAAAAGCTGTCAGGTGTAATTTCGTGTCCGTTTTCGTGATAGGTTGCGCGAATAATTCTATATACAAAACACAGTTAGAGAGCGGCTCAACTTAACACTGGTCGAGACTGGAGAGATTGTTGTTATTACCGTTCCAACACATAGAGACAGCAGACTACTCTGTATTCTGCCGTATCAATGGATATCACCTCTGACCTTGTCTGGCAATGCCAACGGAAAAGTCCCATGGCTTCCGCCATGGCAGCTGATGATGTCAATGTTCCAAGAACAGCAATGCAGTTATCTTGCAAATACTCGTATAATGCCAATAAAATCCTGGACTGGAGGAGGCACAGGCTAGTAACTCCTCGAGAGACGAGGGATGTATGCGAGGTTGTCAACATCAAATAAAGCTCATGGTTGCCTTGCATATCGATGTGATCTGGGTTTAGTGTTGAAACTCGAGATAAAAGAACGCACGCCAGTAACAAAGTCGGAAGTGCCTCATCTTCGGAAGAGTCGGCATTTTGACAACGTGCTTCTAAGGCTGAGGCGTCAACGACCGGAAGCCATTTGTTGAATCCTTCTAGGTATGGCCCAATGCTATCGGCGAAATTGTCGACTGCAGAGCGTGCAAGGACTACAATGGATCTGTAATCGAAATGGAACCCGGCCTGCACGGTGAAGACGTGGCCCTGGGGTCGGACAGCTGCGGACGTATTTTGTGGTGTCTGCGTTTCGTTTAATGATGGCAACAACTCGAAACTACACTTTAAACCGACCCTTATCTAGCGTAAGTATCCGTATCCTGTGGATCGTAACTTATTAGGGACATTTGATACCGACTGCAGCGACCGCACTTGGGTGCTGTCAGATCGCATTTCTTCTTGCGTGTGATGCATTGCTGACATCGCTTTGCCTTGGCGCCGCTGCGTGTTTGCGGGGTGTCAAGCGAAGGCATCGGCATAGGAAAAGACTCCCAACTTGACATTCACCCAGGAGTAGTCACTGTTTAAGTTTGAGATGTTTGAAGCTGAGTTTGCGGTCCAAGCACACCCCTTTTCTCCGCCTTCTCACCGCTCGGAGACAGGATTATTAATCCAGCCTAGATGGACAAAACTGGTGTAAATATCACAAACACTCCATGTAGTCTGAGACTCACAAGTCACTATTAGGATATTCGGTGAGCTGAAAGTGTGATTTCTACAAGAGAGGCTCAAGTTCATTTTTAATAATCTAATATCAGTATTATGCAGCCAAACTTTTTGGGGGTCTTGTGTCAATTATACCTGTGTCCCGTGAATGTCGCGTTCCCAGCTGGTGGGCTCCGATATGAACCATGGCTTTGAGAGTGCCATCCGCATCATCCACGTTCCACATGGGAAAAGAACCAAAACTCTTAGGAGATACACTGGCCATTCCGTCTTCCTCCAGGGGCGTCCCGACGACGTTGTTGCTGCAGCAGTGTAGCATTGCAGAGCTGGCATCATCCAGATGTTGAGGCAAACCTTTCAGGTAGGAGGGGTCCTTTGATAGTGCCTAACAGCTGGAGCCGTGATGCTCCGCCAAGAAACGAAGAATTTTCAGAGCCCCCAAGGGCTTTTCTGTCGTTACGTAGGTCTTGGCCTCGGTAGCGTTTCCGCCGGCGTTTCTCCTCCGGCCGGAACGCAGCCGCATCGGGATCGCGTACCATCACGTGATGTATATGATTGACCCAAGTACGCCCAATCAAGGAGTGCAAAAGGGAAACTTAACCCTATTCCGCAAGTCGAACCTCGAGATGAAGATGAGTCGGAGTGCATGGCGGAAACGTCGTCCGGGGGGGGGGGGGGGTTTCGATGCCCGGTTCACCGTTCAGTCCCCCTCCCCCACCCCCCACTAGATTTTGGCTTGGCTCCCGAAAAACTATCTCTCCAACTTAAACAGGACAAGGAAAATCACAAAACGCGACACGGAACATCAGAAACACTATTACCAGCTTGGCTCGTGATGCATCAGGGTCCGCAGACCGTAAAACACTTCGCGCAGGACAATGACATCTCAGACCGATGGAAACACAGTCTTCTTCACCGAACGAGAAGCAGAGCGCATCAGAAGCACCGTCAAGGATAGACTGAAAAGATGTTCGGAACTTGCGGGTCGTGCACGAGAGCCTGCGGGTGATGCGCAAGGTGCTATCAGTGAAGCCAATGGGGCCTCACTCTTGGCCGAGATGAGCCTCATGGGGGGACTGGCGGGGAAACCCCAAGGCGATAAGTTGCCGGCCGTTGGTGTAGGGCAGGTGTACGCTCCGAGTGTCGTCCCGCTCCGAGAACTGCAGCCGATGAAACTGGAGGATCTCCAAATGGACACTCACCATCGCGGTCGACGACTCACCGTCAAGAGGGTGAGCCTGGTGGTCACGCATGCGGCCCGGTCATGGGCCGTGGTACAGGACGTAGCGGGCGAGGAAACAGAGCGCTTGGAGATGTACCTGCACAAAATGAAAGATGGCAAGGAGGTGCTAGAATCAGCGCCAACATTCATCATCAAGGAACCTTACTTCACTCTGTCTGATCAGGGCCAAGCGACTCTTCGTATTGACCATCCATCGGATCTGATTGTTTGTAGGGACGGAATGGTTCCCAGCCAAACGAATGGCCATAGCGAGGAGGCGGGTACTGAAGCATCCGCTGCCGAGAAGTTTGCAACAACATGCAAAGACGAGGGCAACGCGGCACTCAGAAAACAGGATCTTCGGCTGGCTCATATAAAATACACCCATGGCCTAAAGATCGCCAGGCAAGCTCTCGTATCCAAAGCCAACCCCAACCTCGCCCGGGACATTTCGCGCAATCGCGCTCTCGTCAACCTCCTCCTGAACCGACTAGACGAAGCAAAGACCGACGCAAAGGCCTCCCTTATTGGAAGAAATGATGAGAAATCCAGAGAACTCGATAGCAAGGCATACTCCCGCGCCGGTACAGCCGCGTACAATCTCGGCGAGTACCAGGAGGCCAAGAGCTGCTTTGAGAAGCAACTGAAGCTCACTCCCGACGACAACAACGCAAGTGCCAATTTGCGAAGGGTTGCCATGCGTCTCCGCGAGCAAGAGACGGGAGTGTATAACCTGGGTAAGATCAAGGCTGGCCTGTCTCGGGCTCGTCCAGGGGCTGACGCTGCGACGTTTACGGGCAATACCGAGGTCAGAGATAGCCCCGGTCGGGGGCGTGGGCTATTCGCGACCCGCGATATCGCTCTCGGAGACATAATCGTGTGTGAGAAAGCCTTTTGCGTGGCTTGGGGTCACGAAAGCGAAGCTTTAGCGGCGATGACCTACGACATGCGCGACGACAGAATCAGGTTATCACCCGTCGGCCTGACTCGAATGCTTGTGCAAAAGCTCCTCAACAATCCCTCTCAGGCCGGAAGGGTGATGGATCTCTATGGGGATTATCGAGGCGAGAACAAGAGTGTAATTGAGACTGAAGACGGCCCAGTCGTCGATACTTTCCGAGTACACGACATCATGTCTCGCAATGCCTTCAGTCTAGGAAGTGGTCTGTATGGTGCCGACAACGGCCCAGGCGGCGCGAGCACCGGTCTCTGGGTCTGGGCCGCCTACATCAACCACTCCTGCCTCCCCAATGCAACGAGGGAATTCGTAGGCGACCTGATGGTCATCCGCGCGACTGAACCCATCGCCGCCGGCCAAGAAATCTTCCATAGCTACCACTCGTCGAGCGATTATGACGCGAGGCAGGCGGCTTTGATGGATACCTGGGGCTTTGAATGCAACGACTGCGAGCTATGCAAGGCAGAAAGAGCCGACGATCCCGCTATCCGGAAGAAGAGGCGGGAGCTGGCGAACGAGGCAGATGCATTTGTGGAACAGGTACATTGGGCCGGTGCTAAGAGGATCATGATTGCTAAGGCCCAGCGTCTCGCGCGGGCCATTGAGGAAACTTACGATGAGGAGAGGCATAAGAGTGTGCCGCACCTGGCAGCGCAGGGGATTCAGGAGTGGCTGGCCAAAGCGACTGCGCGACCATGATTTCAACGTTCCTGTAGCAGGAGGAGGACACCGTGGAGGGGACGATGTGTGCAATGCTAAAAGCAAACAGATACAGGATTTATTGGGTATTACTCTACCGTCCATTATTGTGGCGACCGAAGGCACACCGCCGCTTTCAGAGGGACACAGGGGAGAAATTAGAATGCAACGCCACACGCACTGGATCATCTTGGGAGGGGTGTTTTCCACCCAATTGGTTACACTAGCTACAATAAAAGTTCGTATTCTTGTTGCAAACCATTGCGAGGAAATCAGTCCGGGGGTCTCATACCACCAAAATTACGTTGCAACAGCATTCCTATAACCTTAACTGCTTTTATTTACATATCCTTTGGTGCTGGTCCGATAGATTTGCCAAGTAAACGGGTTCGAAAAAGGTTGGGTTTGAAGAGCGCCGAGTTGGTATCGAAACTTCGGAAGAGACACCCTCTATTATGGCGTAGTTGTTAAAAAAAAATGTCGGAAAGGTCACCAGCCGCTTTTTCCTGCAAGTCTTCTTCTTTTTATGGAGGCAACGGCTCCTCAAGGCTTCTGCCTAGCAGCAGCAGATATGCGGCTGTGATATGCAGCAGGCCAACTTCGTTCCCATGCCAGGCCATCTACATAGCCATTCTCTTCACCCTTAACGTAATGTTCTCATTCTCTCGTTCTTTCATACCAAACCAACATGGCCACCTTAGACTCCCTCAAGCATGCCCTCCGGCAGATTGCCACGGCGACAGAGTCGCCCATCAACCAGCCTTTGTCAGATGTGCAGTACAGCGCCGGCTTTGATATCTTGGTGCGGGGCTCCTCCTACGACAACTTCATCACCTCTCAACTCTCTCGACTGCTAGGCCCTCTTCCCAAGTCGCAAATCTCGCTACTAGAAATCGGACCTGGCCCCAAGAGCGTCCTTAGACATCTGCCCGACCACTTGAGACGAAAAGTGAAGAGATACACAGCATTCGAGCCTAATGGCTTGTTTGCGACGAGATTGGAAGAATCGTTCTCCTCTACCCCCGAAACGGAATCCCCGCTGCCCTGTCTGAAAAGCCCCCCTAACATCCATCGAACTCCCTTTCTTCTGGACAACAGCGGTTTCGGCGCATGTTCAAGTAATGACGATGAAAAGTACGACGTTGTCCTCTTCTGCCACAGCATGTACGGCATGGAGCCCAAACGCAAGTTCATCGAACGCGCGCTGAAAATGCTTGTTGAGCAGCCACGAGGCGGAATAGTCGTGGTTTTCCATCGTGATGGGACGCTGAACTTCGAGGGCTTGGTCTGCCATCGAACAGCTTCTTTCCCCAACGGAGTTCTTCGCGTCCTAGATCAAGACGACGTACTAGACAGTTTTGCTCCTTTCATCGCGGGCTTCTCCTTTCCAGATGTGGACGAGGGTAGGGCTATCCGAGTCGAGTGGCGTAAGGTGTGCCGCGACTTGGGCCGTCGCGAGGAAACCGACCTAGACTATCTTTCGTTCAGCTCGCCCGATGTCATGGTCGCCTTCACCCGATATGCAACTGCGTTGCCGAAGCTGACAGAAGAGGTCCCATTCGTGAACGGAGACAGAGCGATTAAAAACCGGGAGGCTCGCCTCCACCGCCCCGCTTCGATTATTCGACCGACGGGGATCCGACATGTCCAGCAGTGCGTTCAGTGGGCTCTGAAGCACGAGACCGACCTGACCGTTATTGGCGGGGGTCACAGCGGCCATTGCCTCTACACCAATGTTGTCGCATTGGACATGGAAGCTTTTGACAAAGTACATATTCTCACGACAGAAGAGGTAATATATGGAGGAGGTTCTGCTTCTTGGGTCGTCGCCGAGGCCGGCTGCAAAGCTGGGGATATCATCCGCAAGGCCATGGAGGCTGGCTTGACAGTGCCTTTGGGGGCTCGCCCAAGTGTCGGTGCGGGACTGTGGTTACAAGGCGGCATCGGACATCTCGCCCGCCTCCACGGGCTCACTTGTGACGCCATAATTGGCGCCGTGGTGGTCAGCTTAAAGTCCGCCCAGGTCCTCTGCATCGGCCACGTGCCGAGCCAACATCAACCAGCTGGGGCCGTTCGCCCAGAGGACGAAGAAGATTTACTCTGGGCTATGAAAGGCGCCGGTACCAACTTCGGTATCGTGATTAGTGTGACTTTCAAAGCCTACCCGGCTCCGTCTTATTTGACTCGAAATTGGGTTGTCCCACTGAGCGGAAACGTCGAGGCGCGGTTTAAGCTTCATGATTTTGACGAACACTTCGCTCGCGGGCTCCCCCGGAACTGTTCTGCAGATGCGTACCTGTACTGGGAGGCTGGCCAGTTGCAGCTTGGCGTGACCATGTTCGAATCATCCACAACAGACCAGACCTTCGGGACTCCCACATCTACAGCCGCTGCAATCTTGGGTCCAGAACATGACTCGAAAGTTGTGGATAGCGTCGGTTTATTCGGGGCCGAGATGTACGTGTCTGGGATGCACGGCGGGCACGCTGGAGGCAAGACGTCCTCATTCAAGCGATGTTTATTCCTGAAAAACATCGGGGCAGTGAGTGTGGCAGACCGCTTGGTGGCAGCCATCGAAGCTCGTCCTTCACACCTTTGCTACCTCCATCTACTGCATGGTGGCGGAGCCGTCAGTGACGTTGCAGCCGATGCCACTGCTTTTGGCTGTCGAGACTGGGAGTATGCTTGTGTGATAACTGGCGTATGGCCCCGGGACCAGGACGGC
Organism: Scedosporium dehoogii; assembly: GCA_002812735.1. Lineage (NCBI taxonomy): Eukaryota > Fungi > Ascomycota > Sordariomycetes > Microascales > Microascaceae > Scedosporium > Scedosporium dehoogii. The sequence continues at coordinate 134,135 of PGIR01000022.1, forward strand.
ACCGAAACCGCACGCGCCGCCGTTCAGTGGGTTTACGATGTTGTCGCGAAACTGTTGCCCTTAAGTACTGGGGCATACGGCGCCGATCTTGGACCGGACCCCAGGGATGCCATGTTGGCGGCCAAGGCTTTCGGGCCAAATCTTCCGCGCCTTTCCCGTCTTAAACGAGACTTGGACCCGTGCAATGTTCTAGCTTATGCATGCCCGCTGAGAAAAAGGCCAATGGAACAGAAGCTCATCGTTCTCGTTACGGGAGATAGCGGCGTTGGCAAGGACCATTGTGCCGATATTTGGGTCTCCGTGTTTACCGAATTCAACCTCACGGCGCGTGTCGTCAGAATTAGCGATGCGGCCAAGCGAGAATACGCAGCGGCCACCGGTGCCAACTTGCACCGTCTGATTTGGGATCGCGCCTACAAAGAGGAATACCGGCCGGCATTGACGGCGTTTTTCCAGAACCAGGTGAACCAAAGACCTCGGCTGCCAGAGGAGCATTTTCGGGGGGTGGTGTCTGGCGCTGCAGGTCTGGATGTAGTGCTCATCACTGGGATGAGAGACGAGGCGCCGATCGCAACCTTGTCGCATTTAGTGCCAGGCTGTAGGTTACTTGAGGTCCGCGTCCAAGCGAGTGAAGAGACACTGCGGGTTCGCCGAGGATGCCCCAGCGGTGGCCACGGAGATGACGGCAACATTGACAAGTCGGATTCAATCGATTTGGACTACCGTCCCAGCTTTGTCTTCCATAACGATGCGATCGGAAACGAGGCAGCCAAATATTTCGCCGAACATTGCCTCCTTCCCTTCTGTCACGAGGACCTACAGCGACTCGCCAACATGGCGCGCCGCGTATCCAACTTCCCACGCCAGGGCGTCGAGTTCCGCCACGTACTCGGCATCGCCCAGCAGCCGGGCGGGCTGGACCTGTGCACATCTCTCCTGCAAAAGCATTTCGTCGGTAACTGGGCTAAAGTCGATGCAGTAGCTTGCTGTGAGGCTGGAGGCTGGGTCTATGCGTCCCCTTTGGTCAAGACGGTCGGTGGGCAGCGATTGGCGCTAATTCGCGAAGCCGGCAAGCTTCCCCCGCCCACCATTTCTGTCGTCAAATCTCCGTCGAATATCTCATCCTTGACATCAAACGATGCAGGACAGAAGCGGATCGAGATCGAGAAGGATCTGCTCCAAAGCGGAGATTCAGTGGTAGTGGTGGACGATGTCCTTTCCACAGGTGAGACGCTTTGTGCGGTTCTGGAGCTACTCAAAAAAGCCGGCGTCCGTGCTGCAGATATCTGCGTCATGGTCGTAGCCGAGTTCCCTGCTAATCGCGGTCGGGAATTGCTTCGCCGACGTGGGTTCGGCGGAATCAATATTCAAAGCCTCTTAGTTTTCAGCGGTGCTTAGGGGATGCTTAGGGGAAGGGAATGAAAGGAGCTTTGAGCTTGGTCTGCTCTTGGTCTACCGTCTTACGCCTCTGGTAGGTAGGTACTTTAAGGCAAGTGTCGTCCGAGATCGTGATGGGGATGTTAACTACGGCTGGGGTTTTTACGAGATAATTTCAACTCTTTTTTGTCAAGTTTAATATCGGTCTGTGAGTATTAAACCGAATACTTGTTGAGTGACTTAGTAGGCGTGGGCAGCTTATATCTTCTTGAGATCTGGTACGACGCTGCAGAAACACAAGGTACCAGTGCCCGGTGCAATTTAGAAGAATCAGGATCACCGGTCGAGTCAAGCCCGCCGCAAAATGAGGGAAGCCGAGTTGTTGTAGCATCCACACGCGATTAAGCCAGGGCCGCTAAGGGATCCTTCGGGGCCAGGCCATTTCTGCGGAGGCAGTGCTTCGTAGTTTATGTGTCGGAAGAAGGGGGGGGGGTGGACCTTGGTGAGCAACATCGTGCAAGTTTCCATTTCCGGTTAGCGGCGAGAGATTCCCGCATGCTGGACTGAACATCCCGCATCTGACTGGACGGCCTCAGAACCCCCCCTGCCCCGAACCTTCGTCCAAGTTTCCAGATTCGGATGGGACCGCGAACTTCCCTGCGAACTTCGCCTTTTGGTCCTCTTTCAGTAGGTTAAGAGAGCTTTGGATTTCTCATCACGGGGATGTAGTTTTCGTGTATATAAGTAGAATCAAATTCTCTCCATGGAGAATATGACTTCAATTCAGGAAACCAAAAACTCTCACAGGCAGTCTTCATCGCCTTCTTCAAGCACTTCCACTACTGTCTTGAGCCTCATTGCCCAACTTCCAGGATTTCTTCCAACACCCCCAACCCCGACACTGGCGTTCCCACCTCTCTCACCATGCCCTCGCCTAATTCCAACCCGCGTGTAGTTGTCACGTCTCACGACGCATCTGGAACTGCCATCTTCGCCTCCGACAGCGAAGTCCCACTATTCCACCCCATGGGTCCAACAGGCTCATCCTTCGCGGTCTTCGACATGCGTACCACGGTACCGGTCAACAACACTGAGCATACGCAGCACTCCCCGAACACGATACCCCGATGCCCGCCTAATGGTGTCACCTTCTGCATCAGCAACATTGCGCCCAACTTCACCGTCCCTATGCACCGGACGCTGAGTCTGGACTACGCGGTGGTTATTAGCGGCGAGATCATCGTAAGACTAGAGAGTGGTGAAGAGAAGACGGTTAAGGCGGGCGAGTTCATCGTCCAGGGTGGCGTGAATCATCAGTGGATTAACAGGACGGATGAAACATCCAGGATCGGGTTTATAATGGTTGGTGCAGAGAAGGTCAAGTTGGCGGGTGGGACGGAGCTAGATGAAATTGCACCGAGGAGGTAGAATGCGGGCGATTTGTGTAGAGCCACTTCATTTCTGAGATTGTGTTTTGCGCTCAGGCACGCACGCTTCAACGTGTGAACAACCATGTTCCGTGTATTTTCTCTCTCTCTCTCTCTCAGATAGCGCTCTTGTCGCCGAGAAGGTCTTTCATTCCAGTATATTCGCGAATCCTTTCAAACACCCTCTGCGCGCATTCCCTTTGTTTCATACTTGTAGCAGACTTTTCATCCTTGACGGTACGAGTTGGCCAGAGGAGCAAGTATCCCCCGATCGCGCGGCAGCGAGGCGGGCCATCTTTGCTGTCATGGGGCTGACCCATGTGATTGACGTCGCCGAAGGACTGAGGAACGGTGGCCAGGAACTCGTCGGCTAGCCATTGAATGGTTGAAATACACTCGGTAACCATATCGTTTAGCGTCTGTTTCTCGGGCTCTGTTAAATCTAGTGTTTCGATAGCGGCTTTAGAGCATCGAAGCAGTTGCTGAAGGAAGATGATGCGCGCGGTCCTGTGGTAGTTCCACTCGTAAGCCATCCACACATCAGAGTGAAGCTGGATCCTGTCCGTAATACCCTGCGCAGCAGGTGAAAGATCCGGCCATTCCGAGACCGCCAAGGTGGTAAAGGACCACTGCGATGTCTGTCGCCACCTCACCGCTTCCTGGTCCAAGGAATACAATTCCTTGATCATGTCGAGAAGATTTGATGTTGGTAGCCCTCCTGTACTGATAAGGTCTAATAAGAACCGCGCCCGCTTGCAGGTCTCACCGATGTCATGTGTATTCTTCTCGAGACGGACGTAAGGTTCATTTTCATTCAACTGACTGAGCCAGTCTGGCGTCTCGGCAAGTTGGGGCAGGTTAAACGCCAGTCGTTGTTTTTGCTTCACGATGTTAGTACCTCAACAGGGGGAGAAATCAATAGGAAACTGTGAATGCTTACAATTCTGTGATGTGCAAGCTGAAACAAACTCCATCCGCGCGAGCTGTAGAGTAGATCGCTGCCCCGTAACCGCAGGATCTGGGCCATTCCTTGGACATGAGATCCTCTCTTAACTTCTGCGGGTGTATACAATGTCTGAAAGCAGGATCAGCGTGAAAGAGTCATGCAAGTATCTCGAATAATAGATACTACCTCAAAGATATCAAGCACAACCACCGTCATGAGATCGTAATCATCCGGTCCTTTACCTGGTGCCGAAAGCGACTCTCCCAATGCGCCGAGTGCCCTTCCATAGCATTGCAGTGCCTTGCATGCAACTGCATCGTTATCTTGATCCCTTGAGGCATCTGCATACGCCGCAGCTAGAACAGCCCAGCGTAAGGCACATCGGCCCTCCACATTGACCTCCTTGAACATGGAAGGCAGATGTTCCAGGAAGCCAGGGGAGGACGTCCGGTTACAGGGGTAGATGATATACTTGTCCATAAATTGGTCTACGCATTGCTCTTCCACTGGAGGTTGTAATCGCGTCGGAAGGGGCCCTTTCAGCCAGGGATTGCCATTTCTCAACTTAATGCCCGAACCTTTGCCTTGAGCTAGCGGAGAGGAGTGGTCCGCGCTAGGCTTGATGATGGAAGGCGGCTTCCGTCTGAAAGCCGAACTCTCGCCGACAGATTTGCTACGCTTCCGCGAGGAAGGGTGTGAGGAATCCTCAGAACTTGGTGGAGTAACCGCAGTCGCGTGTGTTGCCTGCCATTGCTCGATCACCTTGTCCGTCTCGTGGCGGAAGATGAGGGACGATTCGTCGCGGTACCCCTCACAGACCTCATTGCGATGGATGCAGCGGCGGCAAGACGGTCGCCCTTCGTCGCAGCGAACCCGGCGCTGCCGGCAACGCAAACATCCACGACTGAGGCGTCCCATACAGTTAGAATCGCTGGGCGCGTCGGACAGAAGTGCTGTGAGGGCGATGTCGTGCAGGTCGAGGGCAAGATCACGATGACTGCGCTTACTCAGCACTGACATCGCCTTGAAGCGGCGTTGCTTTCTATGCCCAATATGTAAGGCACAAAGAATACTTACTTCGCTCTTACACGAAGCAATCGACGCCGCCAACAAGGTTGGTCTATATTAGATGGCACAATATCCTTTCGTAGAGATAGATGCCTCATTCAGCATCCTATTTTTCCCCTCCCGCATCCTGAGTTCCCACCCGCGTCCCAATTGCAATATATTCCGGGCGCGATGTGATAATCTGCGAGGAAAGAGTAATGATGCTTGCCCCTCAAGACCAAAACCCCGTTCACAATCGTGTTTGCTGTTTGCCCTGGCCTTTTTAGAGCAGATCTAGAACTCGCACTGATACATACGACCATAGCTCGCAGAATATTGAGGGTCCCGTCCGCTCCCCTGTACACAAGCTGCGAAGCGCCAGACTAGTAGTTGGGTCGGTGACGACCAGCGAATCCCTGGTGTTGTATGTTTTTTTTTTTTTTCTTTCCTTTTTCCCTATTTTTTTTTCTTTCTTTTTTTTTCCTTCCTCTTTCGCCGCCAGTGCGTTGAGTTCCAGATGGCTGCCCTACATTGTTACCCGACGTATGGGGATAGCAGGAGCAGATGGAAAGTTTAACGACGTGTGCTATCTAAGATAAGATTCTAGGGTTAAACGCGGAAGGGAGAATACCTAGGAGGGAGGTGTCAAGGGCTAAAACTGTCTCCCGCAGGCAGTTGTCAGGCCCGCGTAGAAGCGACGGATGCACCCATTTATTCATTCATGTTGATCTTGGGCTTCAGATGCCGTCACATTGATCTCCGTTTTATTGAGTCAGCCACAAGAGGGGGTATTCAGAATTCTCCGAGCCAATCCTTCATTCATATAATTTGGGAATACCACCCACCAGAACGTGGGGTAGAGCGGAGGTCCCGTAGGTGTCCAGTAATGCTGGTGCTATTTGATTGATACCATGAAAACATGCCCCATGCTGTTGCCAATAAGAGCCGTTGTTATTTCAGGGCAGTAACAAGCTAGACTCTGTCTCTGGATGCAATTACCTGCCTCATAATGTTTTGACGTGCGCTGCCAGACGATAACAGGAAAAGCTATTTTATCCTGTGCTTTCCCTCCTTCCCTGGCCCGCCCTAAATAATCGTCTCGGGCGGAGGTGAACTGGTGGTCACACCGAGAGGGGAATGAATCTCAGCCTCTACTTCGCAAATTTTCCTCCCTATCGGTTGCCCTTCATAATGATGCATACCCATATCAGGTACCTTGTTGTGTCTGTCTACTTACGATTGTGTAGATATAAAATAATGCCTAGGGGCTGGAGAATACCGTCCCGTCCATGCAGCTGCGGAGGTCTTGACGTGTAACTTGTGCCGAAGGCAATGTGCTGCTGCTCAAAATGCAGCACTCGCCATAACTGGATGCGAGACGGAGAGCCTTCATGTTACACGCGACGACAGCTTGATCCAGGCCGCGACGAGGGTGTAGAAAGAAATGGAAAATCAACTGTATCCCACCTTCAAATAAAGAGATCTCGATAATGTCCCGATATACTCTCAGTACAGAGTAATATCAGAAATAACTTACATTTTTGTCAATATTATAATACATCCCAAGAGACTCTTACAACTGCCAACCTCTACAACTAGAAAAGAGATAATCTAGCTTGACTTCCCTGGCCAGAGGCTTCTGCTTTATACAATCTCCCTACCTTTCGCATAGGGTTCGCTGTCTGAAGGGACTAGGTTTCGTTCACTTCCTTCACGGCTGTTGATATTCTTACCGTCGCTCTCCTCCCTGACCTCAAAAGTGTGCTCCACGTAAATGCCCTTGTTACCTCGGATTGCTGAACTGGTGACTGCTGACGCATGCGCCGGGGCATTGGCGTATCGCTTGAACGACTGCATGGCGTGGCTATCTTGATGCTCGGCATATCCAGCGCCGTATCGGTTACCAGAACGGCCAGTTAATCCAAGTAGCTTAGGGAAGATCTTAGACGCGAGCGGCTTCAGGGCGGGAACAGATGCGCAGATAATAGCGAGATTGATCTCGATGTTCTGGAGCCACTCGTCAGAAAACACCGACACACACGCACACATATTCAAGATTGGGTGGGGCTCTTGTCAGAAGGAAAGGAAACTTACGCTCCATAGCGCGATGTCAACTCCGTCAACTATTCGTCATATTATGGTCAGCCGGGCGCGGCGAAAGAAACCCAAGCGGGAGAATCACTACGGGTTAACATACAGGAGGTATCTGGCGACGTCGAAATATCGAGCAGTGAGCGTAATCGGACGATCGAGGTAATGCAGACGCTAAACACAGACCATTAGTCGATGCTCTTAGGAGAAATGAAATCTCCATGGAGGAATAAGGCAAGAACTTATGCATACAAGGCACCAATCGCGAAGACAACCATGAGTATGATCTTTTGTCGCAGTGGAATCTGGAGCCTCTTGATGAGAGGCATGGGTATTGCAATGATGATGATGTCGGTAGTGATGTTTAGCGCGGCGTTGGAAAACCAAAAGGCCAGCCTATTCATACACGAACCCTCTCCCTCTCCCCAGAAGAACTTGACGGGCACACACATGAATACAGAACCTAAGACGGTCCACATTCCGTACACGACCAAGACAGGTAGCAAGACCCTACAAATCTTCTTGACCGTGGGTACGTCGAATACTCGCATGTACTGGAAGACGATGGACAACTTGCACAACACCAACGATAAGTTGTACACCGGGATTGTCGCCCAAAGACACTGGAACGACGTTCTGTTATTAGTTCATTGACCCGATCTCGATGTTTGTCTTAGGCGGCGTAGTCGATACCTGGAAGAACTTGACTTGGAACTCTGGAGCGATATCTTCAAGGTGCAATCCCAAACCGTACTTAATTTCTGTTCGCCAGTTAGATGCCGTCGTCAGCAAGAATGCCTGCCAAGTGGGTGTCGTTCGGGGCCTTCGTACGAAGCATCTCGACAACTAGAAATCCGATCGAAGCTAACTGTCAAAATAAGCTATGTTAGCCTTGTCGATCGTCATCAGAACTTGCCAATTCTGGAGGCTTTAGGGCAGCAAGACCCTGGAGGTCAAAACGAGAGGGGAAAAAAGGTATCATAGTCTTATTTCAACCTCCCCCAAAACGGACATACCATTGAGCCAATGATCAGGTAATCCTCAGAGCCGATAATTCGAACGATCGTGATTCTCGTGCAAAGTCGTGTTATCACTGTCACGAAAGCGAGGCCCACGAAAAAGCTGCTCAAGACGAGCACGAGCTGAACTTTCGGGGGGCCGAACATGATGCCTTGAATTTGTCGCCGTACTCAGTCGGTTCGTTCGGCGAGATGGAGTAATGAGTCCTAGGAAAGGACAGTCAAAGCGTGATTCTCTTCTTCACAGAACAGATTGATGTGCGAACATGGTCAACTTAGACAGCCGGCTTACGGCAATGCGGACGAGCCATGATATCAAATCGAAAAAGCTCAGCGGACGTGGTAGGAACCTAGTAATAAAGAGAACATTTTGCGTAAAAGGGATTCAACCCTGCACAAGTAAAACAAGCCATTGGACCAGGTTGCGACAAAAGGTCGCGGGACATCATGCTCAATGCCTACCAGAAACTTAGCCGGAAAAGGAGGCCCCGAAGCTCGGTAATGGAGCCTCATGCAGTTCGTGCTATATAAAACGTTCCTGTTAAATTTGTTTCCAGGGGGGCTTTTCAGACCCAATCTGGTCAGTCAACCTCTGAGTTTCGACTAAGAAAATTTACGTGAGGCCCCTGACCGTAGCAGGGTGTTCTGGGTCGCGGCTGAGGCTACCCTGGATGCTGGATACGCCAAACCAAGCTGAACGACCGTTTTGGGGGGAATCGAGGAGGGCATCTGCGCTACTTTCCTTGATTTCTTTCCCCCCATTTTTCATACTCGTTCCACCCAGCCTGCAGGAACCCCCCACCATGGGCAAGATTGAACCTCGAACACAGGAGCGATCAACCCCCATTGCCAAGCCAACCCCGGCAAGACACCCGTGGCAAGCGGCGCGAAGATCACGCCGGGGCAGAGATTTGGCTCAAGTGCTGGAGAACCAACTAAACAAAGGAAGCGAGTGCTACCAATAAGATCAATACAAACTAGCCACAGCCTGCTTCGTAGGAACGAAGTCATTTCATAAGCTCAGTCTTATTCACAATATCACATTACCAATGTTCGTGTGGGTGGTACGGCTCCTGACACACGGCAGAAATAACGACGAAGTCCTTGTAGAAATGCCATTGACCAATGACAATGCACGGGGGACGTGTCTTATTTTCCGGATTTCTGCAAGTTCCTGGGTCTGGTCGTATCGCATAATAATATGTCTCATCCAACCTACAAGTCCTCGATGCATGTCGACCTGTATTGATGGGTGGGAGCTGAACACTAAACCGGGGGTTCTGGACAAGGGGTGTCGACCGAAGGATCAACACACAGCCGCCACCAACCCACCGTCTCATCTACTTCCTAAGTTACACTACGGGGATCCTTCGGATCCTACCGAGGTACTCTACGAAGTACAATGCCTGTATCCTCTTCCCCGGATTGCGAAAGCTTACTATTATCAGGAGCACGTTCCTTGACATTTCTGGGAGCATTAATCTGGTAAACTATAAGAGCAGTCATTTTGACATCTACCCGCCTGGTGGGTCAAGGGGTACAAGTGGACGAGCGCGGACTCCGGCACTTCGGAATGTGCGCCAAGTTTTACGATGCATCCTCGGATGATGCCGCTAGTCCGATTTGCACCCACACCCATATCAAAATAGGTAGGAAAAGATTTAATTGTACATTTCTCGTACTTACATAGTCAAAAATTGATGTCGAAATTAAGATCTAAATTACGTCGAATAAAAAGTGCAAGGAGTGATTAGAGACAATAACCCAAGGATAATTATGACCACCTATGCTACCACTCGTGCCTCTGCTACTTGTAGACGGGTTGAGCATTAATTCGATTGTCTATGAGTGTATGCACTCGACGAGAGCTCCGTATGAAGCCGGCCAGTCTGGCTATCGTCCACAGTTTAGTTCCTGTACAGCTCCTCCTCTTTCTCGGCGGGGGCGTCGATGTGGTTGTTGAACTCTTTTTTGGGGTCGACTAAGAACACAGCACCTAATATGGAAGGCAACGGAGAACAGAAGGTTAGCCTCGCTGCGAGACACGAGAGATATGAATTTGATAATGTTCCTTACCAAGGGCTGCAACAACCGTAAACGCTCCCGCAGCCGTCCACACCCATCGGAAGGCGACACTGTATGTGTGTAGAAGAGCTCCAGCTCCAGCCTGGATGATGGACGGCGAGACACCAGGGACAGCCATCAGAGCAGCGTTGTCCTGGGCCGAGAGGGCCGCTATGAACGAGCCGATAGAGGACTCTGGCAGACCAAGTGGAACTACAGCCGAGGCGATGTTAGGTCCCAGATGGTTGCTCAACTCACCCGTAAGGATAGCGTTGTCTGCACATACGCGTGCTAGGTCAGCCAACATGACGTTTAAGGGCGAGGGGGAAAAAAAAATACAAGGAGTGATATCTTACAGATGGCGAGGCCGATGGAACCGCCTAGCGACCGCATGCCGATCATCAAGCCGCTGGTGATGGCGATAAGCTCGCGCGGGGTGGAAAGCTGCGCCACCGTAACCAACGCGCAAAGACAGGTACCAAGGCCGAGACCGAGGAAGACGGGGTATCCCCAGACATTCCGAGAGCTGGTTGCAGACGGCGTAGCAGTGGCCATCAAGACGAAAAATATGATCATCGAGACGAAGGCGACAACAGTGGGCCAGCGTACGTTCTTGGTGGTGGAGCAGTATAGACCTGCGAAGATGGCGCTTAGGCCGTAGACAATCATGTTGATGCCATAGCGCAGGCCGGTGCGCAGCGAGTCGGTTTCATAGAGGACGCTAACCTCGAAAGCGAAGTAGTTGTTGGCGGCGAAGAAGACGAGCCCCTCGACGAAGACGCACAGCAGCGCCAGCGGAAAGTTGCGGTTGCCGAACAAGCCGTGATGGAGCATGCCGTCGCGCTTGAACCAAGTCTCGTAGACGATCAAGCCGACGATCAGGGCTACGCCGACGGCGAATGTGGCGGATGTGTGCGGGTCTGACCATGGGTACGGGTTCTGCGACCACGAGAGACCCATGCAAAAGAGCACGAGACCGGAGGAAAGCAAAAAGTAGCCGACCCAGTCCAGCTTGGCTAGCTTCTCGGCATTGCTAAAGTTGAGTTGGTTGGGCGTCTTGGGCGGATTGTACAGGATGGTAGTGAATATGGTGGCGACGAAATAGATGGCCGTCGACATGTACCAGTAGTTCCTGAAGCCCTCGACGTAGTGGTTTCTGGTCATGGCGCCACCGACGAGGAGACCAACGAGACCGCCAAGGGCTGCCGACAGGTTGGTCACGGCCTGCGCCCATGGGCGGTACCTTCGAGGTAGGACCTCAGACGCGACGGCATGGAGAAGCGGTTGGGCGCCATACGAGATGCCTGTGACGGCGAAGCCGGCGATGGCCATGCCGATGCTGTTGGCGCGCGCCACCACTATGGACCCAACAACGCCGCATTGGGTGAGCAGGATCAGGAACCACCTGCGGCCCCAGTAGTCGGCAGCCTGTGACACGATTGGTGATAGGACTACGGTCAGAATGGCAATGGTCGACGTCAGCCATACGCTCTCGGTGCCGCCCCCTATGGCGGCAATAATATTCTGCGTTTGCTGTATCCCACCATGCGTCAGTCCCGACAATGCGTCCCCAAATCCGAGGGTGTGGTAGCAACAGTAGTATGAGACAATGATTATCACTTACAGCACCAGCGCCAACGACATTGATAAGCTGAGCGAAGTAGATGAAACACACTGCAAAGACAGTCAGGAACGTCTTAGCATGCAGATGGGGAACTGGCTCGTCATCGATCGAATCGGTTGCATGCTTGTTGTTTCCGTCATAACTCGCGGATGACGCTACAGGCCGAATATCACCGTCAGCCTGCATCGTCGCGTCCACAACGTTCTCCTCATCAGATCGAGGCATTTCAACAGATCCCATGTTGTCGATGGCCGAATGTGCAGCGTTGATGGTGATGGTGGGGTGCTCTGTGAAGGACGATCTCAAGAGACACGAACACACTCCAGAAAGGTAGTGGAGGAAGGAAAGTAAGCCAAACCAACAAAGTCGAGCCTCTCAGTTGCTGCTAGGTGATAGTCAAGAAGCTGTTTGGACGCCCAGGGTCTATCCGCCCGCAGGCGATTCAGACCTAGCCGGGGAAAATTGCAGTGCAATCTTGGGTTCCATCAGGCGAGCCCCGGACCTTCTCCTTTTCGGACCCATCCATGCAGGCAGTAATACTACATAGTATGTACTTGTAGAATCCCGAAAGCATCCGCTTCCGTTGGGTGCTGCCAGCTAATATGCTTGCTAACCTTGAACAAAAAAGAAGAAAATGAAGTGGGGGGCGCGGCTGTGATGGAGACCAGCTCGATCCTACCCTAGTACGACCTTGGTTTCCGCGTAAAAGCAAGATTTCTCCCGGTGCGTGAAGCCACCTCCTCATGTCACCCTGACAGTTGCGGAAGAGCCAAGGGACAACAACCCCTGCTCCCTGCTTGGATCCAGACCACTGCCATTGCACACTACTTCTTCCCCTCCTTCCCCCGGCACACCTCCCCCGGGCCGAGCCCTCCAAACTTTGTTAATTTAGCTCCTCGACGTGTACCACCCACTTCCCGACCCGTAGTTCGTACAGTCCGCAACGCGATCGCAAGAATGACATTCGTGGTTCGAGAAGGCCACGCACCCACTGACGGCTTAGAGCGTGTTTATGTAAAATAATCCTGCCTTCTTCGTACACAATTTTACTGACTAGGGCGTCATCCGGCGACGACTTTAACCTGACTGGGGGTTATTACTTAGCGTCCGCGACCTCCATGCATCAACCTAGCGCAAGCTTCAGATATCAGGTCGCAGTGGACGCCGGTGGCGCCAATAGTTCCCTAGACCTGCATTTGCCCCTGGACCGATGTTGGCTCACAGTCGCACTCAGCGAATCGTCGCAAAAAACCCTCCCCCAGAGCATGGAGTACATGGAGTACTTCGTACTTGCGCAATATGCCAGGGGTTTATTCACTACTTCCCGGAATACCAAGGTAAGCCCCCGAAGCTTTGTCGTATTTCGCAATATTTGCCTTGGTACCACGAGAGTGACCTCAAGAAAGAAATTTTTGCTGGTCTATCAAGGGTTGGGAATACTGTGCTTTGGGCGTTACAATACCCGATTTGGTCTCCGTATTCTCTGTTTATATCACCAACTTTAGTAGAAGTGGCAATACCCTTGACATACTTGTAGAAGTCATGATCTCACTGATAAAGTGTGAACAAAGAATACCCTGGTAGAGGCATTTCAGTGGTTACGAGAAGACAGCAGGTATTATTGGCCGGACAAGGTGAATTCGCAACACCCCTTTTGGATCCCGCATCCGAAATTTCGTTCTCTATTCTCGGTTTCCTTGTCTCGGAATTCTTCCACGCATCCACACACACTTTTCTTCACCTAACTATTGTTGTCACTGTACTAACGACACGAATAAACATACATCGCTGTAAGACACACCCATGGCGTTGAATATCTTGATAGCCGGCGGAGGCATCGCAGGCTTTTCGGCGGCGATTGCACTGCGCCGCGCCGGCCACGCCGTTCGGGTTTACGAACGGTCTTCCCTGAACAACGAAGTCGGGGCCGCCATCCACGTTCCCCCGAATGCATCACGGGCCCTCCTGGCCTGGGGCCTGGACCCCGTGGGCGCAAAGTTCGTCACGACCAAGTCCAGCTACCGCGCCTACGCAAAGACTTTGGAGCGGTTCCACGAGGGCACGACTGAGGCTGAGATTCCTATCCAGTGCGGTGCCCCTTGGTATTTGGCACATCGTGTCGATCTACATGAAGAGCTCAAACGGCTGGCAACTGAGCCCGACGGACAAGGTAGCCCTGTTACCGTGCACCTAAAGTCCGAGGTGGTGAAATATGTCAGTGAATAGAAGAAGTGAAGAAAAAAAATATATATATAATAAAGAATCCATCGATTAACAACTAACTTGTTACAATTGGATTTAGAATCCTGATGAGCCCTCGATAACACTCGCAAATGGAGACAACGTAAAGGGCGATGTCGTCATCGCTGCAGATGGCGTCCATACTGTCGCCGTTGAGGCGGTACTGGGAAGACCGAACCCGCCGGAGCCGTCTAAGGACATGTACAACTTCTGCTACCGGTTCCTCATCCCAGTCGCAGATGTCGAGTCGGACCCGGCAACCAGGTTCTACAACGAAGGAGACGACGGTCGTATGAAATTCTTCGTCGGCGACCTGAAGAGGATAGTGTCATACCCCTGCCGGAAGTGAGTCTGCTCTGCCTCCCTCTTCACCCTCGCGGGGGATCCAATAAGAACATACTGACATAGATCCAGCAACGAGGTACACAATTTTGTCGCCATATTCCATCAGGAAGATGTGGACATGATGAAGAAAGAGGGTTGGTGCACATAGCCGAGCTGTCCGTGCATATGGTTCTAATGCGGATCTCCTTGTAGACTGGCAAGCTTCAGTGGACAAGTCGAAGCTTCTAGAGAGATATTCAGACGTCCATCCTGATCTTTTTGCCGTCATTAGGTAGGCGAGACACCACCATCCTTCATCATTTCTTTTCTTCCCCTTTTCCCCTTCTTTTTCTCTTGCACGCTTCAGGCATCTTACCGATTTTTTTTACAGCAAGGCAACTGAAGTAAAGCAGTGGGCGCTTCTGTTCCGGCAACCGATCCCTAGCTGGACAAAGGGTAATTTGGCGTTGGCCGGCGACGCCGCGCATCCTATGCTTCCTCGTGAGTACTCGTTGTTAAAGTCGTTTCCGGACACGATCTAACCTCACGTAGATCAGGGGCAAGGTGGCGCTCAAGGCATTGAAGATGGGGTCGTTCTTGGTATGGTTCTCGTGGGCGCCAGCCGTGAGAACGTGGCCCAGAGGCTGAAGCTGTACGAGAAGATCAGAAGGAACAGAGCTAGCCTCATACAGATTTTCAGCAATGCTGGCCAGGACGAGCCTGAGTTGATTCGGAAAGATGCATCTAGATTCATGCCGATCGAAAAGGTCCCAAGTAAGTCGAGGCTAGAAAGACTCATAAACCCGCACATAGCATTGCACTCTTTACTAATATCAATTTAAGCGAGCCCCGAGGAATATTTCAATCACAATTTCGGATACGATGTGATCCAGGACACTCTCAACCATCTGAAAGATCTTGACCCATCGTTCGAACTACCTGAGATGTTCTTTCAGAAGAAGCCGGGAAGGGGTGCGTACCCTTAGGCCCATTTTCGAGTAGTCCCGCTTCTTCAGAGTTTCGGTAGGCCGTCTAGTTGTGGTGCGTAACATGAGTACTTCCGAATTCGATGACGAACATAGACGGAATGCCTGCAAGCGAGAACGGCCATATGGACCCCGGGACACTCCCAAACAGCTGGGATATTTGCAAATGTGACCATGAAAGACTGCACATGGGTATTAATCCAAATGGCAGGGGCAGAAAGTGTATATTCATAGGTATGTATCTATCATTTGGGACATGGCCGTGGCGGCCCAGCTGCTGGTACTGCAGCCGTACGTGCACTCCTGTAAATGGGATAAGGAGGCACGGGTGAGCGCTGATTATAATAAGTCTTTTTAAAAATGTGAGATCTATGCCAAGATCCGAGATGACCTGCTTGACCAACACACAGGTGGAGTTTCTAGTCGCCGCCTACGAAAAGTGGAAAACTAGAGACACCGCCAAGCCCAACCGAGACAAAATCGAGAGGCGGATGCCAATGCCGATGTCCATGATGCCGTGCAGTGGGAACATTTTGTCGCAGTTGGCCTGCAAAGGGCCGGACACTAAGACGCGATGCCTGCATGCGTTGAATATCATTGGCCGTTATTGGGGTTGTCATCACATCCAGCACTACAACTAGGGCTCCAAGGACGCCAAGTACTTCAAGGTTCTCTGCTTGGCTACACAGCTGTTTATGGCTGGGACGAGACTGTAGATAAGCTGCGCTAGACAATACTCCAACGGTTGAAGCGCCCTATGTCCCGTAATGTTCGGTTGTCTGTAAACACCATCAACCAGGTAGACTTGATTAGCCTCAAGGCATAGCCACACAAAGGGTCTTTTGTTCAACCTAAGACATCCTGACGAGGAACCCTTAACCATTGTCGATCTTTCTAACGGCTTTAGCTCCCACTAATTCATGCTTATGGTTCGGAGCGAATATGCTCGCCAAACTATCGAGGCTAAACTTGCTGATACAGCAACTAACCTCGACACCAGGGACATCTCGCCTCCCACGCTGGTCTATGCCGACACAAGAGAGCTCCCGCCGTCTACTGCTTCACCAGCGGCCTCTTGGTAGAGTCAGCTCTCGACACGGCTTTGATGGACTTTGTCGACACCACCGTTGCGGCGGACCAGGAAGACGATGCAAGTGAATCCGGCTGTAGTCCAAGGGAAGGACTTGCCAAGACAACCTAGACCGAGCCTTCTATCTATACCACGAATCAATATACCCCCGCCGATCCCGTCTCCGCTGAGTACTAATTTCAGCTTAATCGATACACACGCCATTCCCCCTCTGGGGACAGCTGTTCGATACATCCAACAAATGCCTACGCTTTATAAAGGGATATGGAAATGAAGCTGGTACATACGACCATAGCTCGCAGAATATTGAGGGTCCCGTCCGCTCCCCTGTACACAAGCTGCGAAGCGCCGGACTAGTAGTTGGGTCGGTGACGACCAGCGAATCCCCGGTGTTGTATGTTTTCTCCTTTTTTTTTTTCCCCTTCTTTTTTAAGTTCCTTTTCTTCTTTACTACTAGCGCTGAGGTAGTTCTAGGTCGCTGATCCGCTTCTGCTCTATGTTGTTCTAGGATGTATAGGGATAGCTAGAGAAGATTGAAAGTTTAATAAAGTATGCTGCCTTAGACTCTAGGTTTAAAAGCAAGAGGGAGAAAACTTAGGAGAGAGGTGTTAAGGGGTAAAGCTGTCTGTCGTAAGCAGTCATTAAAGCCGCTTAGAAGCGAGGGAAGCATCTATCTATTTATCTATACTAATCTTTATTAAGTTAGTTATAAGAGGAATACTTATTAAAAATAGATCTATTACCTTTCTACCTCGTTTTCTCTTCTTTTTCTTCTCTCTCTCTATTTTTTTTTTCTTTTTTTAGATTCTCTTTTATTTCCCTTTTATTAATTTAGGGGTATTATATATTATAATTTATAATGTAGTTGCCTATCCAGTCGAAATTGAAGTCTATAATAGCACTGCCGGTCGAATCGAGAAACATCATCTAAAGCGAGGCCCACCATTCCCTTCGAGGCTTCGATACACACTGCCCTCCACAGAAATGGACTCCTTAGCAGCTCTGGTCAAGGCGCGTCTGGATGCTCGAAGAACTCGACCTCCCCCACCTTGTAGTGTCCGCAGGGTATCCTTGAATGTAGCAAAGTAATGAAAATCGAATATATATACGTGAGGAACATTCCCGCAACTTTCCATTCGCCCATTTGATCAGATCCAGCCTTCGCAATATTCCCTCTATATCAGTATAACTGTTATCTCTGGCATATCCTTCATACACTACACTTGGTCTTTGACACCTGTTCATCATTTCATCCCTCATCTCAACGAGAAATCATGAGGAGCTCACTTACCTGGCGATCTATCGGTCTTGGCCTTCTGTTAGCCACTCCTCTTTTGGGCATCACATCAGCCCTACCGGCTGCTCTTCATGTCAAGGAAGATTATGGGGCACCGATCGCAAGAGCCCCCGTCAGTGAGTACTCCGCCCCCCTTTCCCGTGGTAGATTATAGCTCACTTTCGTTCGTACTAACATATTATACCAATCAATGACCGAAATCTTGTTCTTGGTCCAATTGCTAACTGGACCTTATCAAAATAGGCCTTTGGGAAGCTCAAGCTGCCCATACTCACTGTAACGAATGACGGGTTGGTCCGCTTGGCCGGGTCAAGTCGAAGAAAGGCGGTGAAGTTCAAGATAAATCCGGCCCGTCCACGAGCGAGGACGCCGGTACCCAGGTCGTGGGTAGTCAGGGGTGGGGCGATCAGAGCCCTTCGAGTCAGCTCATTGACGAAGCCGATCCCGCCAGTCCGGCACCGCCGCCTCTCCATGACTCCACCACACCATTACCCCCTGGCTTGCCTCCGCCGGCAGGCGCCCTCGTGCGCCTGCCTGACCGAGATGAAGTATTGGGACATGATGCTGTCTAACTACAGACATGCCAATAATGGGAACGCCAGAAACCTGCCTTACTTCGGCCGCAGCAAGGTCTCGAACCCATCAGGGAGGGCTGCCATTGAGGGAGCGCTAAGAAGAGCGGGAAAGGATCCCAGCAACACCGGGACATACACCATCTCACCGGGCGGTTTGGGATAGCAAGAGCGCAACTCCTAAAATCCCATGCTGAAGGACCCTATCAAGCTCGCAGAGTTAGGCAGCCTAGGAGGTGATACTGTCCATATCAGCCGGGTGACAATTTATATTAAGGACGAGGGGCAGGAGGGTTTGCGGTATGACATGATGATTGAAATGAGAGATTGACCTTGAGGTATTGTCTTAAGCCCGATATAGTTTCTAGTTATCTTCTTCTCTTCCTCTTATTCTTCGCTTTTGTCAACTCGAATGCTGCTCTTCTAGCATCGTATACTGCCTGTTCATCTAACCCAAAGTCTTTCAATCTGAAGAAATATTTGGATCCGCCTAATAAATTTTCTTTGCCTGGATCATAATTTAATATGCTGCTTGTGCTGACGCCTTCACTGATGAGGAGCGCTTCCATTGTTTCCAACCCATGCGCTCTCACTAATGACATAGCGCGTCCTCCAATCTGCGGTGAGTTATCGAGGACCGCCCCAGCTCCTCTGAGAAGGTGGAATATCTCCTCGCTTTCCATAAACAAGGCTGCGATGATTGCTGGCGGGACAGTTCTGTTGACATCGGCCCCGTACTCGAGTAGTACTCGAACCATGGCAGGAGTGCCCCAGCGAATGGCAGCTAGCAAGGGCGCATTTTCTGGAATACTGCCGTTGGGATCCACGCCGTGATCGAGCAGGAGCCTTAGTAGATCCACACCCCCAGACTTTGTGATCGTGTATATTACAGGGCTGCGGCAGTTGGTTACACCGCGTAGACCAGCAACGCCCTCGGCATCTACGCGTACCCCTTGCTCGAGGAGGTACCGCACCACGTCTACACGCCCTAAAGAGGCACTGTACGCCAGCTGATGCCATCGGTTACCGAAAAGGGGCTTGCACTGATTTTTCGGGGGCCCTGGGTCTAGGAGCACACGTTGAAATATAGCAGTCATACGCTCAAAGTCCTCCGGAAAGGCGGTATTCCACATGGCTTCGCGATAATGATCGGATTCTACCATGCGCGACATGCCTCGGTTGCGACGTAGAGTAGGGAAAGGCTCGCTGATGTCGAGGATGTAGTTGAAGAAATGGCGGTGGCCTTGCTTCGAGGCCAGGTTCGCGAGCCCGGCGGACATGTAGCCCTTCATCCTTCCTTCGCTGTTTAACTCTACCTCGAGGACACCAAGGTCAGCTGAGAGGAGAAGCTTTAGAATCTCAACACTACCAACATAGGCGGCCATCTCCAGCCTCCTCCGTGAAGGGTGTTCGGCCAGTTGTGGGTGCTTCGACGTGTGGTTAATCCTACGTACGCAGGCCAACTGGTCGTCGTCGGCGAGCAGCTGGCGTACGAGATCGATGCGACCGAGGTAGATGGCGGCCTCGACCGTGAGGCAGTGAAGGTCTGTCTCATCAGAGGTGGTGGGTGAGGACTCCTTAGAGCAGCGGGTCTCCGTCCACAGTCGGGAAAGCCGGTCTCGGATGTATTCCTGGTAGGTTCGTCTATGACCGCAGAAGCACCACATTCCTACGAGCGAATGGATAAGGCGCTGCCTCGCGGGGGCATCCGCTTCGCCAGTGAGCTTGGCGACCTGATCGACGACACACCGCAGGCGGGATTCCTCATATAAGGAAGGATGCCGACTAGGGCGACGGATGACGCATTCGGCAAGGTAGCGCTGGGCGTACGCTCTCCAGGCCTGGTAGCGGGGTTGGAAGTCCCAGCGAAACTCGTTGGGTTCGGCCACATCGTGCAGCATACGGAAGTTAACGATGGCGTTATCGACGAGGTCGCGGAAGGTGCCTTTCATGAGTGCATCTTGTCAGCCTGCGACGAGAGCTGAGTCGTTCGTGAGGGGAAAAGAGGGGGTTGATAGCTTACGATTCACGAGTCTCAGTCTCATGGCCCGTTTGAAGCTTCGTGCCAAGATGGAAGCGTGAACCACCATACCAACGAGCTCTGGAGGAAGATCGAAAAGATGCATGTTTTTTCTAGATATTCAGAATGTATTTTACCTAATAAAATGATGGTAGCGATGATGATCAAGCACTTAGGAGGCCTGACAGATAACCGAGTCGCGATGAGTCCATGTTTGTTGGACGATATATCGAGATACTTGGCTGTAGATATATCTGCGGGGCTCGAGCGCGGAAAGCGGCACAGTCACTAAAAATAGAAACGCATGACGTGAAGCTCCAACAACATGTCTTATGTCGTGTTAGACTGAATCGTAGGATTCGCCGTCTATTCGTTACGTACCTTTGCTACGTTCATCTTTACCATAAGGGGCGCTAAATGGAATCATCATGGTGTTTTCGAGGCAGGAGCGGCAGGCTGGCTGACCCAGACGGCAGGATAAATGTAAAATATACTTATCCAATAGCTGCAGCTATCAGAATGCGAGATACGAAAGGTGTTTTGAGGGCAGCTATATAAGTCGATCTAAGACCTTTCCTCAGTTGTCTCAAATAAGGAATCATCCAGGGCCTCGCGCTTGTTTATCTTACTATCTATTTACTATAATTTCCACAACTTTACCATGTTAAGTTAAATGGACATGTAAATTCCCTAATTGGGAAATCAACCGGGCTCTTAACAGATAGAGCAAATATGGAAGTCTTGGAAGCGAGTATATGTGGGGATTTGAGACAAGACGGCTGGGCCTCGAAGCTAGCGATGTTGCGAGTCTGCCGAGGCCGGGAATACCCAGGAAAAATATCAGGAACAATATTCCATAACGCTATCCCTCATTCTACCCTAGTTTAGGAGAGTCATCGTTTCATCTCCGAAGTAGGTTGTTTCTCGGCTCTTCACTTTGTAGAGGACGTGTTGGATAAAAGAAATGACTCGACGTTACTGGCAAACATCATACTCGTCCATCTACAGACTGCTGCCACCCCGAGTCCGGCCGGGTCATGATCGGAGGTGACACCAACAAAGTGCCCTGTGCGCCATGTCCGATTCCCGCCCCCGTCGTCTCCGCACTTCCCGCGCTTGTATGTACCCCTCCCTATACCTCCCCCTACACCTCCTCCCCTTACACCTCCCTACATCTCGTTCTTGATTTCCCGACCCGCTTCGTCCCGTGTAGCCAGTTAAAATGCTTCTCGCCCAGCATACCCGCTCCCATCCCCCTTCCCGCCCACTTCCACGTCCTGTTCCACGTCCTGTCCATTTGTAGCCGATCACCGCTTCTCCGGCCCTCGGCAGTAAGTCTGGTTCATAGTGCTAACTCTCCCCTGTCGTCTTGTAGGTGACTACTGCCACAAGCGTAGGATAAAGTGCCGGCCGAGCAATCAGGAACCCGATAGGTGTCAGAACTGCGTTGATTTCGACCTGGCCTGCGTTTACGAGCGACCACTGAGACGCGGTCGTCTGGCCAACCAATCAATTTCACGTCATGGCCTCGCGAGGAACTCTCATGTATGGCCCAGGCATGAACAGCAATCTGGCACTGCCAACCATTCCGCTCTCCCGTCTACCAACAATGATGTGCCTGAGCCAACCGCTGCCGCTATACCATCTATTCAGTCCCGTCGTGGAAGCTCCGGCGGCGCAGACGGCCCCTCATTAGGTCGTGGATGGAAGTCCTTTGCGAGGGCATCGGCGCCTTTGCTGGCACCCATCTTGAGTGTATATTTCGAAACAGTGTATCCAATGTTAGTTACCGTAATCCCACCGGTGGATCCCTTTGTCCTCATTTCAAGCCCTAAACGGGTTTCTAGATTTCCCTTATTTGATCGAGAATCCCTCGAAACTGCTGTGGCCGCGGGCGAACACACACGTAATCGCGCCTTTTTCTGCTCTGTCATGGCCGCGTGCGCCCTCGCATCCTCCCGTGTGAGAGACGGTGCCCTCGTCTCCCCCGATCGCCACTCTCCCGATCTGCTCGTTCTTCCATCCGAGGATTTCTTTGCGGCGGCGGAGGAAGCCCTCCCTAGCGACCCTATCGACGCCCATGACTTCAACTACGTGCGTGGCGCCGCGTTGCTGGCTTTGACAAGTATCCAGGATGGGAAGATTGACCAGATGCGCAAGTACGTAGGTACTTATTTCACCATCATGGCTATTCGACAGTGGCATGATGAGACCCACTGGCCTGAGGGCCTTTCTGGCTTGGCTAGGGAGGAAATGAGGCGTTTGGTAGGTTCCTCTTTATATTTTCTATAGCTCGTTTGCTCACGCATTTCTCTTGTGTGTTAGTACTGGTCTATATACACACTTGACATTTACTCGTCTACTGTCTGGGGCGGGTGTTTTCATTTCCAAGAAGCCCACGCTCGTGTGGATTATCCCCAGGGCATCTCCAGCGCCCCTCAGGCTGGAGACTCTGACTGGATTGTTGGCTGGAACTTTACTACAGACTTGTATCGAATCCTAGAGCATGCTCTAAGCCGATTACGCACGCGGCATTCCAGATTCAACCTATTTCGTGACGGAGAGGCCATTACTGGAAGCTCCCCTGTTGAAGCGGCGGTGGGTTCAGGAAATAGGAACATTCTCGAAAAGGTCGACGGCCTCTATCTATCTCTACCATCGATATTCAAGGAGCTCCGGCCGGCTACAGGGGATATAAGCACCGACATCTACGGTTTTCAAGCTGCCAATATCCAAGCCACACTTGCACTGCTTCGGATGGTTTTATTTTCTCTCGAAATGGATGCCGACATGGAAAAGAAGTGCGCGGTCGCCGAGGACATCCTCACCATCTTTCACCATGTACCAAAGTCATTCCAGCGGGCTATCAGCACCCCGCTAATCTACCACATTGCCAGTATCGGCAATATCCTTGGCTCGGTCATGGAAGGACCCCTTTCCGAGACATCCTATCAGCGAGTCCGTGGTATTCTCCTATCCATGGCCTCGCTGCTTGAAAGCCTGGAAGCGTTCCTTCGACGACGCGCAGGGGCGGGAAAACACCTGAGGGAGCTTGTTGAGAGGATCGATGTGTATATGGCATCCAGAAGAGAGATTCCTACGTCGGCCGCTGTGCAGGAAGCTCACACTGGAGAGCTTCCGATTGCCAACGTTGCTGGAGACGTCATAGACAATTTATCTCCGCTGTTTCAGCTGCCGGACGAACTCTTGCAGGATTGGAGCTGGCCTTTGATGATGCTGGCTGACACTGAGCAGCCGTATATTTGATGGGTAGGAGATCTCATACACCATAATTCAACAGGGTGCAGGACTTCAGCGCGGCTTGGGAACAACATAGGAGATCCTAGAGGATGTGCCAACGAGTATGGCCACATCCTTCATTCCAGTTTGAGCGAACCAGCGTCCTGACCGACTGGCGAAGTGGCAATGTTAAAGACAATAATTGATACAAGCTAAACCCTGTCACACGTTTCAGGAACTCTCAGTTCCACTGAGCACTGATATCCACCTTGCGCGTTGCTACGATCGACCCACTTATTGCCGAGCTATCTGGAAGCGAAAGACGCTTCACCCGTCATGGCCAGCGGCACTTGACCATAAGTGGTCTGATATAGCCTCTGCGCCCAGCTGTTCTCACACGGGTCATTTTGCGACTGTTTGCGTGCCCTGGGTATTGGGACTGGGCCTTCCGTTGTTGACATATTATACAAGTGTCCTACAACTGTTAATCAAGGCAACTTGAAGTCTTGATTGGAATCATGACAGAAGATTCATATCAAGCTCTCTGGTATTAGAGGCACATCGGGTCTACGAGAGCCGTCGTCGGCAATGCTTTGGCTGTTCCTCCTCCGGATGTTTAGAAGTAAAATATTAATTGTTATTATATTTTGTATACATAGATAAAAGAGGTGGTATGAACAGGCTCCATCGAGCGTGTCGTGGCATTGTTGCTTAACTGGCAGCTATCAGTAGCCCCTATCTTGCAGCTTCACCGGGATGGATTGTGATCTTAGACGGACAACTTTTCGGGCTGTGTAGGGAAGGCCCCTTGGTTAGAAATGTCGTCGCTAGATGACACCTTTGCAGCCACACCCATCTGGCTATGCGCATGCTCGGCCAACACATCGCTGTGCTCTCTGTAGTGTCTCTCCATGTTCGAGTTGAAGAAGCTGTTTGCGCTGAACAGCGCATCGATTGACTCCAGAGAACGGTTCGCGGTTTCGGGGTAGACTAATATTCACATTGGTTAGAGAGCTGTCATGCATGGGAGAAGCATTGAGAGAGGGAACTTACACAAAAACACGACGGGAATCCAAAGCAGATTTAGGCCAGCAAAGAGGAAGTAGGTTCGGTTCTCCAGCACATCAAACATGATGGGGTTAACCAAGACTGTCATACCCACTCCGATGGCCCATCCGGTGATACCGAAGCCATTTCCCTGGGCGCGCATCTCCGAAGACCAAATCTCGGTAGGGATCAAAAACGCGACTGTTCCCCATGTAGCTGCGTAGCAAATGTTGAATAGGAAGAGCATGGTAACCGCGGCGGGAGCATACTGCGTGGCCTTCTCCGGATGGCTGCGGGATGCCTCGTAAACGGCACCAGCGATCAGATTGACCGCAAAGAGAGCCACTGATCCGCCCATCAAGCACTTGCGGCGACCGAGGCGGTCGACGATCTGGGCACTGATGATGGTACCAATGATTCCTACGGTGTTGAGACCGCCGGCCAAACCGTTCTGGGTAAGCGTGGGATAGCCCGCCGCAGAAAGGAGAACAGGTGAGTAGGCGGTAACGGCAGTAATTCCAGTCCAGGAAGCCATGATTTGAAGGAAAAGGCAGAGCCAGGCACGCTGGCCCAAGTTCTCTCCCGCCTTTCCACCGCGACCGATCAGGATCTTGGCGAACTCGAGGGGGCTACTGAGGGTGCTATTTTCGGCAACAGCCTTGATTTCGAGGAACTCGCGCTCGACTTCCTCGTCGTAACGACCTCTGACATGCTCAAGGACTTCGCGGGCTTCATCGTACCTACCAACAGAGGCGAGATAACGAGGGCTATCGGGCAGCATCTTGATACCGAGGAAGAGGAGGATAGCAGGGAAGCACTGGAAAGCGAGGAGGAACCGCCACCTCACGTCGGAGTATCCGTTGTTAACGAAGGCAAGGCCGAATGAGAGCCAGTAGGCAATGGAAATACCGAGGTAGTTGGCGATGAAGACGTAGCCCAGGTAGCCACCTAAAGATTTGAGGTTAACTCTAGGTATCAATCCAGTTGATAGAAGTAGAAGATTATATGTACGCACCTCGATGATTCGCCGTGGACGTTTCCGAGATCAAAACAGGCGTAATGCCCGTCAAGGCGCCAGTACCAATACCAGTCACAACACGCGCAACAATAATGAAGTCGCTAGACTGGGCAGCAGCCTGGAGAGCACCGCCAATCATTGCGAACAGGGTTCCGATGAAGAGACTAAATAGCAACGCTGGTTAAAACGAATGGACATGTTCGTAAAGATTAGATGGATAGGAGCTTACCCATTGACACGACCGATTCTGTCAGCGGCCCAGCCACCGGCAAATGATCCGAATATACATCCGAGATAGTAGACGGAGACGATACCTCCCTGGTGGACTGTATCGGTCACAGTACCATCGGGGTCGCCAATGCCTACCTCAGTGACGTAGTGGGGAGCAGCGTTGACACCTCCCATAACACCCTGGTCGTAGCCCTCGAAGAAGATGCTCACTAGGGAAAAGACCTGGATAGCAAGATTAAGTTGTTTGGGTGACCAACCCTTCCATAACGTGGTATACCCCATTGTATATTACGCGCCGCAGCGGAGGGGGTTTGGAGGAGTTAACCGACTGACTCCGTTCAAACCCGAGGAATTTGCCCAGAGAGAAACGAATATAATGAGGAATATGATGATTGTTTCAGGCGAGAGACAAGGAACCAACTCTTCATGAACGTTGGGACGAAGTGAGACATCGGAGACTTGAGCTATTCGAGGCGCGAGAGGGAGGAAGAATCCTCCATATATAGTTTGCTCACCCTAGCAGCCGATGAAGATCTTGCATTGGTGTCAAGCCTGGGGCAGTCAAGCCTTGTCCTAGAGACATGCATGAAATGCAAGAGCGAGACATGAGCCCACCCCCGGATTTTTTCGCTGCCGAAAAGATGTTCCTGAAATGGAACTGGGGTAGGGGTATGGGGTACTCCGCTTCCTATACCGGGGACTAGTGGCTGCATTTTTGGTAATCCTCAGGAGAAATAAGTTTGACTAGGTCGTTCGGTGTGTTCGAAGTACAGTCGTGATTGGACTAAGAGCCGGTTTGCGTCCCCATTCGGAGATCCGAGGTGGGTATTGCCA
This sequence comes from Scedosporium dehoogii, assembly GCA_002812735.1. Taxonomy (NCBI): domain Eukaryota; kingdom Fungi; phylum Ascomycota; class Sordariomycetes; order Microascales; family Microascaceae; genus Scedosporium; species Scedosporium dehoogii. Next base: position 160,630 of record PGIR01000022.1, read on the forward strand.
CCCTCGCATAACCGCGTAGCCGCTTAGGCAGTCACCGAATAGCCATGTAAGCGTTTATCCTCAACATCGACACCGAGGCTATGGTTCTCCGTCCTTCATATGGAAATGGATACGACGGAAAGGAACGCAAAACGGCAAAGCGGCTTGTCTTGTTAGTCCATCCCGTGCCACTGGGTGTGCCTCGCGTGACACGGGTGCCAAAAGAGTGGTTAGCCACCTTCAACTAGGCTGGAACAGTCTGGGCGGGGCCAAATGAAGTCATGAATTCGTGCATATAAGACGGTCGCCCGAAAAAAAAAAAAGGTCTAGGTTCCCAATGCGCAGAGTAACTGGGGATGTGTTCTACACTGTTTTTGATGCTAAAATCTTAGATACAATTTCTTAAAGTTCCCTCATTCTACCCTACTTACTGTTCTTGACTTACCACGATCCTCAATCTCGACGTTTGAGCTGTGCCATACACGAACGCTGATCATGACAGCAAACGGGGTTACTATCGCCAATGGCGCCAGCCATGGGAAACCCCTCGATATTTTAGCACTGGGCATGAACAGTGGTACATCAATGGTAAGTTCCAGCTCATGGCCTCACTTAATTTTGCAGCTATAGTTTTCTTAACCTTCGGGGAAATAGGACGGAGTAGATATGGTGCTTTGCCATTTCCGCCAGGAGACTCCAGAATCTCCTCTGCACTTTGAACTTCTCAAATACGGCGAAGTACCCATGGATCTTGAACTCAAAAAGAGGGTCCTCAACATCATATATCATGACAAGACGTCGGCATCCGAGCTTTCAGAGGTCAACGTCTTGCTGGGCGAAATATTCGCCGACGCCGCCATCAAGTTCTGCAGACAGCATGGGGTCGACACCAAAAGCGTCGATGTAATTGGTTCCCACGGCCAGACGATTTGGTTAGAAAGCATGCCCGCTCCGGGAATTCCCAGATCAGCTTTGACCATGGCCGAGGGTACGATCATCGCCGCTCGGACGGGCGTTACAACCGTCACTGATTTCAGAGTCTCTGACCAATCGGCCGGTCGGCAGGGCGCCCCCCTCATTGCCTTCTTCGACGCTCTCCTTCTCCACCACCCCACGAAGCTTCGAGCCTGCCAAAATATTGGCGGTATCGCTAATGTGTGCTTTATCCCCCCGGAGGGGCCGGAGTTTGCGTACGACTTTGACACTGGCCCTGGGAACTGCCTGATAGATGCGGTGGTACGTCACTACACGAATGGGGAGCAAGAGTACGACAAAGACGGCATCATGGGCAAGCGCGGAAAGGTCAACCAGGAGCTTGTCGACAAGTTCATCGCCTCGGTTCCCTACTTCTCCTGGGATCCTCCCAAGACCACCGGCAGAGAGGTCTTCCGAGATACGCTCGCGGACAAGCTTATCGCTGAAGCTGAGGCCCTGGGCATGTCCGCCGACGATGTTGTCGCCACAGTCACCCGTATAACCGCGCAGGCCATTGTCGATCATTGGCGTCGGTACGGCCCCAAGAACAAGCAGGTCGAGGAGGTCTTCATGTGTGGCGGGGGCGCTTTTAACCCCAATATTACGGACTACATGCGTGAAAATCTTCCTGGGGTTAAGATTCGCATGCTCGATGAGGCTGGGGTCCCCGCGGGCGCCAAAGAGGCCGTTACATTCGCCTGGCAGGGGATGGAGGCCATAGTTGGCCGCAGTATTCCGGTTCCGGATAAAGTGGAAACGAGGAGGCCCTGGGTCCTCGGAAAGGTTAATCCTGGCGATAATTACCGCGCGGTCCTTACAAAGGGTATGGCGTTTGGGCAGGGCAGAACTAAGCTGGACTGGGTCAAGGAGATGATAAACTATGTTGATGGCAAGATATTCGATAGCCAACTCATATAACTCAGGCAAAAAAAAAAACAACTATGCAGTCATTTATTCATTGCCACTCATTCGTAGGGTGCGGCCCTAAAATAGCCTGAGGGATTATCACGTCAACTTCATAAGTGTGCGTCGGCAAGTCCACCATTTGACTGAAGTAAGAAGGAAGGATGTAATAATTGACCTTGAGCGGGAGCTCGTGGCCTCGCGTGGCTGTGGATCCCTGAGGAGGGTTCATTACCGCCGCATTATTCTATTGCCCATCTGGGCTGATCTTCTTGTTTAAGGGATGAGTCCACTGCTCATTTCATGCTACCTAGACTACTAAGGTCAGTAGACAGGAAGAATAGATACCCTTGAGCAGTGGTCTCTGTGGAACGAATCTCTTCTATGGTGGTTGTCATGCTTGATTTGCTTCGACTAGTGAGATAACTTGCATATGCTGAGAATAAAGGAGCTAGCAGGGTTCTTTATCAATGCTGGTAGATGAGCCTGTTATTATTTATGCCTTTAGTTCCCTCTTATTAACTAATTCTAGAGAGATCAAAGATCATCTATAATTCATTAAGATCTGGTATATCTTTCTGAGGTGACCATAGCTGACTGAGTGTCGTGTCTGGCGGGTTGAGTAGAAAAGCTCGCATATCGACCTATTAATAGGGGAGATTAAGGTTAAAAAGGGGGATTTATATAATACTAAAGAAATTAGGATTTAATATCAATATTTTACCATCCATCAGAGTTGGAAGCCGCTTTTAACCAGCAAGTAGGTCATTCTCCAATTTAGCCCTGCAATTGACTTTACTTCGCAGGGGCAAGACGGAAAATGGGATGTTCTTCCAGTGAGGAGGTCCATTCCCTATATCTGCGATTTACATAGGAAAAAATTTGCTTCTTACTGTTACTCGTATATTGTCCTGCTACTAGCTAATCGGTGCTCTGACGTCGAGGCTCTAATTCAAAAACAACATAAGAGTGGAGATCCTCTTTGTTGGCGCAACTGATAGTCCTGGAGTAGTGTTAGACTACTGTCTCGCCCATTTAGGTATTACGTCTATGGTTTCATTCTCTCGCTACCATTGCGAGATGGATCCCTGGCCAATAAGAAACTCCGAGGTGTCATTATGGCAGAATTCAAGATATGGCCATGGTAATGTCTCTGGGACCATGTCGATGCCCCTGCTGCAATTTGGTAGGTCTGAGATCGCGGAGCACGCGGAGAAGGGCTCGAGTATCAGCAACTAACGATTAAGCGAATTCCACAGCTACCAAGGACATGAGCACACTGGAGTCCTGGAGAGACGAATTCTGCATGCTCAGGGATAGCCAAGAGAAGGAGGCCCTGATGGATACACCCTCCTTGCAGGGATATTCTTCGGAATCATGGGAGGTAAATAGATCATCATTGCACTCAAATTGAATAGGAATGTGGTTACTAAACATCAACAGGACTGGAAGTTGGCGGAGAGCATCCGAAGGACCGACTGGTATCAATGGGTACTGCTTCATTAATTTATCTTCCTTCTTTAGAGTATTGTCGATGATAGTAAGTTGAACCACGAATACACACGCTCATAATGTTTCTGTGCCATCAATCGCAGATGATATGGGACATCACCTTGGGCGAATATTTACTACTGGACATTTTCCCGTTATCTGCGGGAAGGGTCAGCAGCCTCTGAGTTTTTCCAGCAACGGACATCCAAACCGCAATACATTATAAAGAATTCTGTCTTTGGAATCCCTCCGGTCAGGAGAGGTTGCCGAGTGTTACCGATGCGACTTTTGAGAGTCTATTAGCCCGAAATCGAGAGGACCTGTTCTAATCGAAGTCTTTAATCTCATTAATACCATAGAAGGTTCAGCCAGAGAACCATCTCGATTAATAGACGAGATCGAAGTTTAGGGAAACCGCTACTTCGCCGTAAGATGCACTCTTGTAAAGTCATCGAAATCAGGTCCTGGAGTACCATAGCAAGATGAAATCTCAGGATGTGTAACAAAGTGTGCAAGACAGAGGGAGGGCTCTTTCGTCAAGATGAAGGCGTTAATGCTCATGAAGCGCGTGCACAACACGTCCATCACGTAGCCTACCTATAGGCATGCGCCCCATGACCTTTAGGCGAATCACCTCAATAGCCGTCACATAGGGATGCCTAAAATCTTTGGCCCAATCCTTACAGGAAAGTGCAGGCAGCCAAACACAATGCCCATAGCGCAATAGTACAGATAACGGCGATCTAGAAATCCCCTTACTACCTACCTGCAAGGCTAACCGTTCTTCCCGAGATTTACCATCTTCACTATCAGGGTCGGCCTAGTTAGATGGTGATGAAACCCAGGGGTTCGAGGAATAGCCCGCAGGCACGCCGGGTGGCTGCGGGTCATTCGACTCAACAAGCTTAAGTCGAGGCCAGGGCGACGATACCGGTAATAGTTTCAAAGACGGGCTAGCAAACATCGCAGTGATGTAGCTGAGCCGGATGGATCCTCGGAGAGCAGCCTCAAATTTCCTGTACGATACGGGAGTCATTACGCCATTACACAGGTGGCACCCGGGTGATGGAGGAAACATGGCAAAATACAACTTAAATAACTTTCGAAAGAGCAGCAAGCATTTGCCTCATCCCGTGGTACTGTAATAAAAAAAGAAAAAAAAATAGAAGAACCTCAAAACACTTCCCCATTCCTTCAAAGAATTATACATGGGCAACTCGATCCCTCGTGTCTCGAGGAACTATTTTGACGGTCCTTAATCTGCTGCACTTTCTCTTTGGTCATGGCCAATATCTCTTCTTCAGTCTTACCCGCCGCGTTATCTCTGAATTCTTCGGCCTCTCTCAGGTCCTCCTGTTCTTCGATAAGCTTTTGGTTTCGGCTGTGTAACTCACGAAGAATCCACTCCACGCGTCCGAGAAGCCTCGTCTCAAGATCGCCAAGGCGTGCTTGAAGATACGGATCCGGTATCTCCACTGTCAGATAAGGCGCGCCCTGCCTGGTCGATTGTACCATAGCGATGGCCCGTAGAGAGCAGGCCCGCCCATCGTCGAGTAGAGTAATAGCCTTTTTTTGGAGCTCGACAACTTGCCTTTGGGATTGCAGCCCTTCTTCATGCTTCTCCATGAGTGTGCGTGCACCGCCGAAGGCCCCTAAGGCGAAGAATGCTATTGGACCAAAGAAGAAGGTGTTGAGAAGAAGTATAGCGATCGGCGCAAACCAACGTAGGATCTCGTATATGGTGGACTTCTCGTCGTCCATTGACCTTTCCAGTCCCTGTAGATTATTTTTGAGATGGTCGGTAATTACGAGGACTCGCTCCACATAGCTTTCAGTGTCCTCTAAGGATAAGACATTTTCAGGAAATTCTATCAAGTGTTGGCTTTACTATATGTATGGCCTATTCTGGTGGGGGTGGTATTTTGACAAGGAATAAACGTACCCTCTAACCCCGGTTGTTCGTTCCTCAACAGTTCTGCCCGCACGCTACGCGTCGGGCTGTAGTCGAACGATGAAGTAGCTGCTTTCGCAGCAATCCGGAGTGGTTCCATGACCTTTTTGAACTCTTGATCTTCACAACTCGAGAACTTGCAGATCCCAGTATGGCTTCGGTTCGGATAAACTTTCCATTCTTGTCTGTCGGGTAGCCCGAGAATGGCGGAGTCTTGTTCAACAACCTGACTACATGTTATATGATACTGCCCACCATGGCTTCCGGGCGAATCAACCTGAACTTACTATGCCGACGCCTGGCTCACCAATCGTCTCACAGACACTACAGAACATGTAGGCATCAAGCAATGGTTTGAATTCTTCGTTGAGCTTCCTGTTGTAGGCAGATCCCTCCTCTATGCTGGTCAAGAAGGATGCGTTGTAACTTCCTGTGTAGAGGCGAAGGATATCGGCGGCGATCTTTCCCCACGCAGCTTTCTTTGTTCCGCGGTGAGGTACTCCAAAGAAGAGGATGCCGTAGGTAAACACCCAAGTAGAAGCGTGGGTGCCGTCGCCATGGTATGCCAACGCCAGGGCGCTTTTGACAATGATACCGCCGAGGCAATGAGCGATGAATATGATGGGACGGGCCACGGCATTACCCTACTGTGGGGGAAACATATAACGTTAGCCGGGGTATCTTGAGGGGAGATAGACCAGACCTTTCCTAACAAAGAGGACAATGACCGACCTTGCGTTCCACCTTCAGGCAATTGAGCAGATTCATTGCTTGCTGCTCGACTCCGGCTGTGGATGCTTCCAGCACAACGTTGGCATTATACTCGTACGACAGTATTCTCGCTGTTGTGAGCTCGTGTGGCAGTATATCCCTTAGCCAATGAGTTTTGGATTCCGGGTCGATCCAGGCGTTGTCTCCATGGTTGCTGTGATTCATCGTGTTCATCCCGCTTACAGCAACTATGCTATGACAGAATAGTAGGATATTAGGATGCGACTCGTGCTAGGAGGGGTGGCGGCGACATACTCGAGCTCCGGGTGCGCGGTTGTGTAGATTTCTCGAAGCCAACTTGTATTCCGTGGCACAGTACCCCTAGTTGGGGGATGGGTGGAGGGCTCGGCCATCTCACAGGAGCGGATCTTGTAGGAACTAGAGGACAGGACGCGGTAATCGTGCTTGGTGTTGCTCACCGGCGATGATGAAGGAGACCCGCACTCGACGTACAAGAGCGCCCCGGGAGATTTGTTGATGCCTAACAGTTACCCCGCTCCTTCACGGCCCCGTTCGAATACAAAGGAAAAGCCAAGCAGCGCCAGAGGCACCAATCAAAGAGGTAGAAGCATCCCTTCCGTCTGTCACGTGCGTCGTTAAACAGGTAGCAAGTTCTCGTGGTCGAAATGACCTATGGAAGTCTACGAAGTATACTATCGCGTGATTCGGTGCGAATCCGTGCCTCCCTAGAAGCCTTGTCAGACGGACACTCGAATAATTGATCCCCCAAGGCACCCGTCAACGACACTAATCAAGTGCGGCATAGCAGCAGTCAACCGAACTAGGTTCACCCGCTTGGGATCAGGGAAAGAGAGGAGATCCACCAGTACGCTGGCGCATCTGTGCTTTATGGATTGTTCCTAGCTGGGGCGTTGAAAAAATTGCTTCGACTAGTGAGGTAACCTTCATATATTGAGAATAAAAGAGCTAGAAGGATTCCTTATCAATGCTGCTGGGTGGGCCTGTTATAATATACACCTTTGGCCAAGTTCCCTCTTATAAACCAATTCCGGAGAGATCATTGATCATTTAGAATTCGAGAAGGTCTGGTATATCTTTCTAAGGCCGCCATAACTGCCTAATGTCGTGTTTATCTGGTCAAGTAGAAAAGTTAGCAGATGGACCTATTAATAGGGAGATTAAGGTTGAAAAAGGCGGGACCTGTATATACTGAAGAGGTTGTCTATCTCAGGATGTGTAATAAAGTATGCAAGACTTCGATGTCTCCAATTACGATAGACTCTTAGATCCTGTAATACCTTGTCTCATTGAATATTACGGTGGGAGACTTTTGCGCATAGCTCAAGTCAGACTAACTATAGTGGCTTAGAGACGAAGTGTCTTGTCGGTAGGCTAAATACCGAAGCTTTTGTCTTCATTGTGAAGTAGGTGGATTTCTCTTACCTTCGTAGATTTCCCCCTATTTATGGCTGGGGTCGGTCGTCCAGCAGCTTCAAGTATCGCGGCTGACGGCACTTGGCTATAAGTGCCTCTCATACAATTCCTTCTGTGGCTGATCATGAATGCAGAACCTAGATTTCTCTAGCCGCTAAGCCACATGTGGCTGGAAGGCTTCGCCGATCTCAGCTTCCCCTTTCCACCATCGAAGACACTCGAGAAGGTGATTTCCGAACACAGAACCAAGCCAAATCGACCATTCAACTAAGCTATTCAAATCTACATCGCTAAAAACAGCTCCCCTTTCACTAAAGCCACCTCTCTCCTTTCAGCAAGAGAAATAAGGCCGAGCGCTACGCCCGACCTGTTCTGAAGTCTTTTTAATGGATTCGTCTACTGAAATCTTCCCAAGACAATTACCAGGAGACAGCATCTCAAAATTTGAGTATCCAGCTTCCTGATAGAATCTCTTACTCAAAAATGAGTTTCTTTAATCTCCTCGTTAGGGTAGAGAGCTTCGAAGCTGTCGCCGAGCACGGCTTCCTGGAGTACCATGAGCCTTCTGGTATGCTTTTATTTCCTTCTCCTTTACCAATGGTGGATCTTCTATGTATCGAATGGAGAGGGAAATGGTGTGTACAGTATTTCATGGAGAGCGAGTTTATTAACGATCGGTAGTCATTCCGTTACTTACCCTCCTCTCTTTCCTGTTCTTCTTGACTTTGTCAGATTGGCTCGCTGGAATCATTGTCAGGGCTGGACTGATCGGACAGATTGTTGTGGGTCTCATCTATGGTATCCCTATTGGGAACATCTTGCCTATCGAGTGGCAGGAAACGTTCGTTGCTCTTGGCTATCTAGGCCTTATCCTCATCGTATTTGAAGGTATCATACCATTGCTTGCACTTTATTGGAGAAGTCATACTGAGTGACGCCTAGGTGGTCTCACCGTACGCCTGGATTTGCTGAAGAAAAACTTCATCCTCAGTGTATGTGCCGCTTGCATCGGCATACTAACGCCTATCGCGTTTTGCTATCTCCTGCTCTATCTTGGCTTCGGCTATGGACCCATTGAGACATTCATCATTGGAGCTGCCCTCTCGGCAACCTCTCTCGGCACGACGTTTGTCGTAATGAGCCCGGCAAACACCGGCCTTGACTTTATCCAAACGACTGTAGGCAATGTGCTTCTAAGTGCCGCCTTACTGGACGATATTTCTGCCCTCGTCATGGTTAGCGTAGTTCACAAACTTGGTGCTCTCTCCGGTTCCCAATCTCCCAACGTCGGCTGGATCATCGGCCGCCCCATTGTGGCCAGCTTCGCCATGGCAGTCTGCACGCCGCTGTCCTGCAAGTACTTATTCAGTCCTATCTTCAGGCGATACTTGGAACCAAGACTCGCACAGTTTAAGCATATGCCTAATATCATTCTCATGGCGCTTGTCCTTTGCGCGTTTATCGCCATCTCGAGCTACGCTGGCGCATCTGTGCTTTATGGATCGTTCCTGGCTGGGGCGTTTCTCAGCGCCCTGCCAAGCACGCATCCTGCTGGGCCTTACATCGTCGAGACCAAAGAGGAAGGGGAGGAGAAGGACGGAAAAATGCCAACATTTGCGCACTCATTTGAAGAGTACATTGCCGGTGCGCAAACATATATCTTGCAGCCGCTCTTTTTTGCCAGCATCGGATTCGCCATCCCATTCTCGGCCCTGTGGACTGGCAAGGCTATCTGGAGGGGGATTATTACGACCCTGCTAATGGTGGTTGGAAAGGTGAGTCGTTCTTCGTTGGATTATGCACCACGAATACCCAGGCTGATGAAAGTTGCTAGGCCGCTGTTGGGGCTGTCATCCCGATCACGGAAGCTTTGGCCCCCCAAAAGGGGGAGCCAGCAAAGCATGGCCTTTTGAAGCGGACCTGGAAACCTGCAACCTTCCTAGGCATGGCCATGGTGGCCCGTGGAGAAATTGGTCTGCTCATCATCCAAGTTGGACTCAACGAGACATCGTACCTCTCGCAAAATGCATTCATCACGGGAGCTTGGGCTATCATTCTGAACACCATAATCGGGCCTGTCTGCGTTGGATTGCTCCTGCGGAAGTATAAGATGATTGTGTATGAGGATGAGAGGTGGGGTGTTCAAGAGAAAGAGATGCCTGGCCTGGGTGCAGAAGTTGGTGGTAAGACGGGGCCGTTGGGGGCTTGGGCAGATAGAAGTATCCCGGTAAAGAGAATTGGAGATGGGAATAGAGCTGGCACGGCCCAAGTTCACCCTTAAGTTCCTGTTTCTCAGGTGGGATCTGTTATAGAGTGCTGAAGCGTGAGAAACGAGGGGGAGGAGGGGTGGGATGGATGGTATCAGTTTCGTTTCTAGAAGCGAGCATGCTCGCGGCTGTTGAAATGGATCAATGTAGTAGCCCTGACTGAAACATCACACATAAGGAAGAAACAGTAGCTTGGTGGCCAGTGGTCAATACCAGAACCCGTAGAAGGCCCTACGAATCTTCTACAGCAACTAATCCAGCCGAAATTCTTAGAGAGTGTCGATCGAAGGTGTCGTCGTAAGTCAGTTTTCGGGTTGCTGGAGCTGAGAGCCTGCACGACTCTCAGCTACTGTCCTCGGAAAGGGACCGCAACTAAACACAACACTGATGATGCCGTCCTGGTGATGATGATTCGTAGGTTCTAGGCATAGTAATATCATACTTTCCTTGCTAATCCCACATCTCCGATAAGACGATTCGTCCCTCGCGTAGGATGGATTATCCGTATCAACTCAACCGCTTCTGGGTATTGAGCTCTGCGGCAGAAGACGAAACCCACATGACTCGGACCGAACCGATCGCTATCTCCGGATCCTCCGGCGTGGAAATTAGGGTAGGGGTTACTGAACATCTTGCAATATGGAGAGTTCCAATCATCCGGATACCGAGACTCGGGGAAAATGATAGGATCATAATGACCGGTCTTTCCACCATCGCATGCAATCCTGCCTATCTACGCCTATCTATTTATCCGTGCCCTCTGATTCTGCCTTGTGATCTGATGTCAATTCCTCAGACGGTTAGCCTTTGAGCTATGATCTCTCAGATCTAGCCTATCATGTATTAATTGGAAATTCGGAAGTGGATTGACTGCTGCCAACCGTGTGATCGATGGAACAAATATGGAAGTCTTCGAAGCGAAGGGTTACACTGATCCCAGGGGACCTATCACAGACGATCAGACTATTTGAAAGATGCATTAACGGCCTTCAGCCGCACGCCCTCAGCTCGCGACGTTATCCCAAAATGTACAAGCGCGATCGAGATCAGGGGTTAGGGGTTCAAACCTACAAGTAGAAAGGGCCCCAGAATCGGCCGAGTGACATTTCTCCTTGGGTGTTTTAACTCTAAAGTTTAAACTGCCGATGAGTGTCGTTTTTGTCTTCGAGAAATCCTGGCCCCCCAAGGTAAAAATGTACGCCCAATCAAGTTCCGACCGTGACGGGACTGGACATCCGCAGACGCATCCTCCACCGCCCGCCGCGTCGCAGTACGGAGGGACTCAGGTTTCTCAATATGGCGGTCAGTCACCATATCCCGCCCCTCAGTATGGCCCGGCGCCGGTGCAACAGCCTCAATATGCTCCGTATACTCCAAATGCAACATCTCAGACATACCCACCCCCACCTCCGGTGCCTCAGTATGGACCAGCCACAGGATACCAATCCTCTCAATCCGGAGTCAGTACTGGGCATTACCAAATCCCCCAGGGTGCACCGGCTGGAGTATACCAGCCCGCCCAATTTTCCTCCACCGGTGGACATCAGACTGCCCCAGCTGCGAACTACCAGCCGCCGCCTGCCCCCGGATACTATTCTTCTCACCCTGCACCTGTTGCCGGAAATGAGCCACCGCTGAGTGGCCCAGTGTCAGCTTATCAGGAAACTCAATATACGGCCCATGCAACAGCCTCCTATGCACCAACTTATTCAACACCTGGATATGCACAGCCAGTATATCACCAAGCAGGGCAGCAACTCGCTTCTCCCCAAACCCAGCAAGCTGCACCCAGCCCTTCTCCATATACTGGACAGCCTCCATCATTGCCTGCTGCTTATACTGCGTATGGTACTTATCCCTCAGCACCCGGAACAGCGCAACCTAATCAGGCACATTCGTCGCCTCAAGGTATCCCTCAACAGGCACAAGCAATTCCGGTCCACGCGGTTCCAGTGCAGGCGGTTCCAGTACAAGCAGTTCCGGTCCATGCACTTCCGGTACAAGGTGCCCCGCGGCCGCCTCGGCCACCTAAAACGGCTGCCACGACGGGTGGAGCTCTATTGTCATCTGTAGTCTCCAAACTTGGTAACCTTGCCATCGCTGGCCAGGCGGCACTGTCCAAACACTCCCACACAGCATCGTCGCGACCAACGCAGACGCATCAGACGCACCAGACGTATCAGGCGTATCCAGCATATCCGGCGTATGGCAGTCAAGCGAGCACGTCGGTTTACCCTTCGGCGACACAGTCCGATGCCATTCCAGGTGGGACATCTGCAGCCCCACCTACAATGCAGCCCACTCCTAGTACTGTCGCTCCATCCATCGAGCCTTTAGCATCGCAATCCATCGACGCTCCTGCAACTCTGATGTATGGTGATCAAGCGAGCATGTCTGTTTACCCTTCGGCAACACAGTCCGATACCAGTCCAGGCAGGGCATCTACAGGCCTATCAGCAATACAGCACACTCATAGCACTACAGCTCCGTCCATCGAGCCTTTAACATCGCAATCCATCGACGCTCCTGCAACTCTGATGTATGGTGATCCGGCGAGCGTCTCGGTTTACCCTTCAGCAACACCGTCCGATACTAGCCTAGGTGGGACATCTGCGGGTCCATCTGCAATGCAGTCCACTCCTAGTACTACAGCTCCATCCATCAAGCCTTTAGCCTCGCAACCCATCAACACTCCTACAGCTCCAGCATATAGCGATCAAGCAAGCACGTCGGCTCGCCCTTCTGCGATACAACCCGATGCCAGTCCAGGTGGGACATCGGCAGGCCCACCTACAATGCAGCTCACTCCTAGTACTATCGCTCCGTCTATCGAGCGCTTAGCATCGCAATCCATCGACGCTCCTAAAACTCCCGCCGTCAGGTTCTTAGATGGGCCTCCAAGCGAGATCCCACCCTGGTGCCCAATCGCTACGATGTACGAGGCGGTGTGGTACCAGGACCGAACCGAGAAGTGGCTCACTGTGTGTGGTAGATGCTATGTCGATCATGTACAAAACTCGCCGTTTGCCCACGAGTTTGGCAAGTTTACGATGCCGCGTGGAATAGAGACTAGATGCCGCTTCGACCTCCCACGCATTAAAGATGTCCTTTGGCCCCAGGTCTTGAGAGAAGGAACGATCGAGCCCCTGAGAGCGTTCCTGAGGTCCCGAGTCCTGATACCGGAGTGTGTGGGATTTAAATCAGAAAAATTGGGGAAGCAGCACCAGTGGTACGCTGCTGCTGACGGGTCGATACCAGAAGCTCGTTTCTGCGGGGCATGCTACGAAGACTATCTCCTAGCTTCCGGGTTCCCTATCAAGTTCGAGGTTAGCACTGCACCTCCCTCATCCTGCAGCCCAATGTGCACGCTCGGAGACAATGGCCGCCGCGACGCTCTAAAGCACTTCTCCTCCGACCCCAATGGCTGGCCCGCCTTTGCCTCGTCCATGAACCGCCGCCGAGAACTCCCACTCTGCCAGAGAGACTGGGAATATCCCGCATCCCCGCCACGCATGTTCACCACGGTCTGGCCGATCGAGAACTTCACCGTATGCGAAACATGCTACGTGAACTGGGTGGCGCACGAATCCTTCGGCTCCCAGTTTAAGGAGATAACCCTCCCACCTCCTCAGTTCGGCGACAAATGGACGTGCTACTTTACCCGACACAACGCAACCTTTTTCGCCTTCAACGCCGCCAAGTTCACCAAGGAGGGATTCTCCGGCTTCTTGACCGCCGCGCAGAAGCTGACCAAAGAACCGCCCTGCGTGCTCTTCGACGCGCCTGGTTCGACATGGTACACGCTCCGCGGCGATGCCAACGATTTTGCAGTATGCGGTGCCTGCTATGCCGGCATAATCGAGACGTGGGGTATGGGGGGTTACTTCAAGAGCATCGACCAGCCACCTAAGACGGAGGCGCGACAGTACTGCAGCTTGCACTCCTTCGGGACGAATCGACGCTATAACGCGCTAGTTAACAAGTTCTTCGAGGCGCTTGAGAAGGGGAGTTTTAGCATGTTCGATGAGTTTGCGAGGAATGTGGCAAGTCTTCCGGAATGCCCGGGGATGGCAGGGAGGATGGGCGGGGCCTGGTATGGATGGGACGAGTGTACAATCTGCCCTACGTGCTGGCATGGGGAGGTTGTGGGCACGGCTCTGGCAAGCCAGGGTGTACTCCAAGGCGAGACGCGGGCTGACTCGACGCCGTGCCACCTGGGCACTCCGCGCACGGGTGACGAGTGGGCGAAGGCATCTCAGAAGGGTGATCCTGCAAGTCCCCTGGACCCTGCGAAGCCCAGACGCGCCGCCTATGACCAATACGGTGCACCGTGGCAGGCCCTGATGCAAAAACACAAGAATCTAATGGCCGAAGCGCAGAATGTTATGATGTGGCAGCAGGTGTGGAGGATAAAGGACAACGGCAACCGCATCCAGATCAGCAGTTGGTCTACCCCGACGACGTACTATGATAGTTCGACTGGGACATACGAAACCGCGGAGAAAATCAAGGTAAACGAGCTGGAGAGGAAGTATCAGAGCATTATGCGTGAAGCTCAGCAGCTCTTTTTGATGATTGCTGAGCTCGAGCCTCGTTGGAAGGCGGTAGAGTAGATACTGCCAGAATTTTCACCTGCACTACGTTGTTTTAATAGAGTCGAATTTAAACCCTGCTTACACGCGACAATATCGAGCATATCTCGGTCAAAAACCTAGTCTTCCACGTTCCTGTTCCGTTCGTCCTTTCACTTACACACTCGAAGTGCGGTGGCGGAACTGCGGACAGGCAATGACATACACCGGCCATTCTATTAGAGCGAGACGGGCGTGTCTACACATGTCTCCTTTATCCCGTCCGAAGTCGTCTCATAATTATTCGAGTAGAGCAGCAATAACAGTAGAGATTTTAGAGCAATCAGAGTACTTCACCAAGGAGCGGCGTCAGACATAAGAAAGCCCCAAAGGCTCACGTGTATCCCACGTCGCAGATGAGATGTTTTAAGGCTGAAATTTGATGCGGAGACCCACGGCCATGCTATGGCGGCCGCACCTGTGCGGTCGTGTCGGTGCTGTCCGCTGTCCTCGGGCGTCTGTCGTCCCCTTGTTCGTTTTCCTTTCCCGGGCGCCATCAACACAGAGAGTGCTCACGCACCTGGTTTCTTGCTCTTCCGTCCGTCCGATAACTGTGTAGCTGAGGACAGAAAACGACCGCCTGAGACTTTGTCGCGTCACCGAATATCTCAATCTTCACTCTGTACAAGGACAAGCTCACGAAAACCTCGACCAAGACGACCCGACATCATCCGAGATGTGTAGGGACAGTGAGCACGATGTGACATTGATGCAGGAGGCCGAGCTACTGGCAATTTTTAATATTCGGACACGACGGGAAGGATAACCCCGCCGTCGTGCTAGTTGAAGGCTAACGTAGAATCCTCCGGGCGGGGCATTATATTAGACGTTGCTGGGGATGGTTTTACCCCGCCTGGATGAAGCCATATTAATGGGGTGAGGGTTCACTCATGTTGCCTTGGCACTAGTAAACATCACCCGCCGGCAGAGGTCTCATGCCTTTGTGAAATCCTGGATAGGGGGCCCGCAGTAGCCGCTTGAGTAGACCCGTATTATAAGCTGCTTGCGCCAGCAACTCCGATGTGCCCGCGGGGAGATCCTACGCTCAGCGGCGGTGCCCCACATGTCCAGCGGTTCGCAATATTGGGGAGACTCCTCGATCAGATACCTAAGACGAATACTATTCGGTCAGATCCTGCCAGTTCTGTGTTGCGCGGATATTGCCACCTAGTGCTACACCGGCGCCCAAGATGCGCGTGAGAAGCATGCTATGCTTAATTACACTCCAACTTGCTTCCCTACTCTAACTCCGAAATAGCCTAAAGAAACCCCGAGGGAGAATCTGTCCTGAAAGTGTCTAACCTTGGAAACGGATATCGAGGAGAAAACAAAGAATTGGCGGAAATGTATTGGAAGCTTTTTACAACCCCCGATTTAGGGTTATCAAAAGCTGGGACCGCCAAGGGCGCAACAAAGCTAAGCCTTCAGACTTAGCTAGAGTACGCCGCACGCGCAGTCCGAAATATTTGCCGGCCTCCAAATTAGAGAGCCACACCAACGTCCCCCCCCTGGCCTCCCGAAAGTTGGAGGCTATGTCCCATCGCACGGTAAAGTTACGGGATGGCCTTTCTGCTACGGATGCATTCACATTATTGAAGCTCTACTGAGCCACGACGGAGATCAGCTTTGATCCGATTTCACCCGCACCCACGTCACGTCCCTGTTACGGCCAAGACTATCCTGTTGGCCATTGCCTCTGTGCAGAAACGAGGATCGGTGCCACTTGTAGGGCTTGGCAAGTGGTGAAAAATGCAACATCAAGGCTGGGAATGAACGCATTATGAGTGGATAGGAATCCCTTCCTTGTTCTCCTTCCTCCTAGGGACTGGCGAGCATAGATCCCAATCCCACCTGTAGAAAGTGACCTTGTAGTTCTGCCGGAGATGAGTGCATTATCCCCAGCTTCGGGTATCCATCATACTGCAATTCAGATAAAAGAGCCACTGATCGTAAGACATGAGTCCACACGGTATTTACAATCAACACGGAAGTGACTGAGCATCAGGCAGAAAATAATACCTTTGACTGAGTTGTCATTCAAAAAACATCTACCATGTATCCGGCATGAGGTGCGGCATCAACTGATGCTTCTAGAACATTGAAGTACCCGGTATTGGGGAGCGAGCGCGCATGGACAATTTCTCCGAATAAGCTATAGACGGACATGCATGCCACGTACGAGATAAGCTCAGAGATCGTCCACACCACATAGAGTAAACAAAAGATCCAGCTCCACGATCAAGATGCGGGGTAGGCCACGAGGTGCGACTGCCGCTGGTGTTGCCGCCTCCTTTCTTATTGAGGAACCTCCTTTTTTTCCTTACAAGGAAGAGGGTGGAAATACCGAGTGGTACGTGTTCTCCACTACGGGAGTTTCTTGAGTCCAGACCCAGAAACCAAGAAAAAGACCCGGAACTTCTCGGTGGAGGATCCCGGGATTACCTCGTCCTGCTTGCGTCTGCGAAGGATGAAGTACATGCTTCGTAGTATGAGCAGACTTCCATATGTCGGTCAGGCCAGTTTACCACTGCCCTTGTCAAGCGGATGTTTGATCCTGATATGGAATGTGGGAATGTGCCCAGTCCGAGTGTATAACTTTCGAAAGGATCGAACCAGGAAGAGCTGGTCTCGCAGCGCAGACTTCGTGGGGTACGAATTACTGGGGTACCGCTAGGGTCCACCGAATGTAACGCCACTAGGCTCTTGCTGGCAATCCTAACCCAAGGAATACCCAGAGAATACCCGCCAAGACAAGGATCGTCGGTCAATCTAACTGCAGCTTTGAAAAAGAAAAGGTAGATCTTCCCTTAAAAAGCAAACCACCACTGCACTGCCTGTAATGGCGAGCTTGGAATTTTTGTTGGCTCGTTAACATATTTATTTTTTCCTCACCCTGAGGAATAGCGACAAAATAGCAATAAGATGTACAAAGGCATCCCCTGGGTTTAAAATAGATGGGGTCTGGTACAAATGCAATCGGAAGATAAGTCGGCCACGGCGTTTGACTCCTGGTGATGGATAGGTCTAGTTTTGGAATACTACAATCCTCGCAGGGACGAAGTGCTCGATTTCTCCCTCTTTTATTACTCCACACTCTCCCCGCAATGTCTTGCCAATGTTACCCTTCAGCCCCCGTATTTTTCATCTTCAGAATCCTTGTATTCCCCTCCACGCTCCAGTGGTAACTCCACGAAATATTTACCAGAGAGGCTACGGAAAATACTCTCAATATTTTCGCTCCTTCGGCGAGTGTCGGAGCTTCTACGCCAAGTAAAGCAACGTTCTCGATATCCTGGTCCGTCTGCCTTCCTGTTGCATTGCATGAGCCTCTCGGCGCTATTTTTCTTCCCTGTCTTACCTGCACCGATTGGGCTGATTCTTTGCCATGTAAGTGCGGGTAGTTCCCCGACAGCATGTATGAGGTGGGATGCGGGGAAAGGTCTCGCTGGCCTTGGCATCAGCTAAACGCAAGGCTGGTTTCTCAATGTTGGGCCAATCACGGTGGAAAGGAAGCAAATTGAGCTGCCTCTTTCAGAGTGCATTAGCTCACCGCATTGGAGGTGTGAGACTGTACAGCATATGCGTATGACCGGTCTCGCTGATGAACAAGATTCAGCGACGTGAGACATTATACTAAGATTAGATTTAGTAGATATATAAATTACACTCAACGGCCCCAGAGAAGGAGACTGATAGAACATCCTGTCTGGCATAGTGCGTCTACTAGCACCTGGCGGTCTCACCAACTCCCCAATAGTCAGATTGTGTTTCATTCCTCTTCCGGGACTTCGCCCACCATGTCCAACCAGATAGAGCCCAAAGCCGTCGAGGCTCAACAGGAGCCGCGGATCTTCAGAACAGAAACCGTCAACGAAGAGCCGGAGAAGGCAGTCCCTACGGTTGACAAGGTCGACTATTCAGGTGCCCATGCTAAGACAGACCCCAAGGAAATTGCCCTTGTGAAGAAGTTAGATAGATGGATCATGGTAAGCCTTCTTCCTCGTGCTTATACCTGTCCCACAATCGGTCTACTAATCAGATACTCCAGCCAATGCTCTGGAGTATGTATTGGCTGAACTACCTTGACCGCAATGCGATTGCTCTTGCTCGCCTCGACGATCTGGAAAAGGACTTGAATTTAACTAGCACCCGTATGACTCCTTGCAAGCAAACAACAGAGTTTCAGAAAGTTTATCTCTAACGCCGAAATCAGAGTACCAAACATGCGTCTCGATTCTATTCGTCGGTTATATTCTTGGCCAAATTCCGTCCAATATGTTTCTCACTCGAACTCGACCTAGCAGATACATGGTATGTCGATAATTCTATTCCTATAGCATCATTTAACCTTTCGAGGATGAGGACACACTCTGACATGTATTCCTAACACAAGGGCATTATGATGATGTTGTGGGCAACGGTTAGCGCACTGACAGCCTTGGCCCATAACTACACCACTCTCCTCGTCACACGATTCTTCCTTGGCGTGACCGAAGCGCCGTATTACCCCGGTGCCGTCTACATTCTCTCCATCTTCTACAACAGAAAGGAGGTCGCCACCCGCATCGCCATCCTCTATACCGGCAATGTCCTCGCCACAGCCTTTGCAGGGTTGATAGCTGCCGGCGTTTTCCACGGCATGGATGATCATCTAGGCCTTGCTGGCTGGCAGTGGCTGTTCATCCTGCAAGGCACCGTCACCTTTGGCATTGCCCTTATTGGATACTTTGTGCTTCCTGATTTCCCCCTGACTACCAAGTGGCTTACCCAGGAGGAAAGGGATCTCGCGTACAATCGAATCGAGCTTGATACCGTCGCCAACCAGGGCCAGACTAGTACCAAGGCTGGTCTCATGCAGGCTGTTCAAGACCCGATGGTGTGGATCTTTGCTTTGATGGCTCACATGCACCTTGCCGCGAATGGATTCAAGAACTTTGTAAGTGGCCCACAGCGTAATTTATTTCATGTTATTTCCTCTTTTTTTTTCTTGCCCCGATAAGACTCTAAGACGATGTCTCTTCTAGTTCCCTACCGTCGTGGAGACGCTCGGCCTCTCGCAAACCATAACTCTGGTTCTTACATGCCCGCCCTACCTTATCGCCGGCGCTGTTACTATCGCAGTGTCTTGGTCTTCCGGATACTTCAACGAACGGACGTGGCACATCACCATATCCAAGGCTGTGGCCATTATCGGATTCATTGCCGCTCCGCTGGCCCCAAGCCTGCCGGGCCGATATGTCGCCATGGTAATTTTCACCATCGGGACATACGGAGTGAACAGCCTTATCCTCGGATGGTGTGGCAGTGTGTGCGGGCAGACAAAAGAGAAAAAGGCTGTCGCTATCAGCATAGTGACCACCGTCATGAACGTCAGCTTCGTGTGGACGCCGTACTTGTGGCCCAAGAGCGACGGGCCGAGGTACATCATTGCCATGATGAGCAGTGCTGCGTTTAGCGCTGCGACTGCTGCTTTGGCGTGGCTGGCCAAGGTGATTATGATTAGGCGGAATAGGAAGCTTCGCCAGAGTGATGATGAGACGGCTGTGTTCTACGTTTACTAAGAAAACGCTGCGCAGGCGAAAAACCGGTTGCGATTTTGGGCTGGGTTTCTTCTAAGATGAGCCCATTCTTGAGAATAAGAGTTTTCTCGCGTCATGGCGGAGTTGAAGAACATATTCGCATCACGTGAAAACATAGTTTGTGCGTCAGTTCCAGAGATCAAATAAACAATAAACGTTTGGAAGATGTACATTCTTTCTATCATAACCACCTGTTTCTTTACCCCGAGTCTATTTCCAAGAAAAGGCATCATAATGTATCCCTTCACTTACTTCTGGCCGAGAGCCTACCAATTGGTTCTTCAATCACTGTTTGCCATCTTAAATTTCATCAGCAACCAGCGAGACAGTGTGAATCGACTGTTGTATCGCCGAACTGATCACCCCGAGCCGCCACACACCCTTGACTTCATTCCCCGTAGCTATGATGAAGAAAACCACACCTCAGAATCCGAGATTCGCACCCGCTCTATTCAATTTCATCTCAGGCTGCCATCTCGTCGCTGGCGATGCAAAGCCACTTTTCGCGGTGCCTTCATGCCAACAAATGGCGGCCGGATCCCTCGGTCGAAACAACGACAGGATCTAGAGGATCTCTGCCGTTGTATTGACTTTCGAAGCTATCCCCCACGGGACAATACTGCTACCGAATTTGCCATTACCCGCAGTGGGGCTAGGAACTCAAAGTCTCCTTTACAAAAGACGCCAGATAGCAGCAGCGAATACGCCCTCATCGCCGGCGAACTATCTATTCAAGTTCAGGAGGATCCAAATCGAGTTGTGTTCCCTTCCTACAGCAAAACCCTAGATATCCGAGTCGAGGATATCTCGCGGATTCAGAAGAATCAGGTACTTCACACCGGTGTGCATGAAGTTCGACTCGATGGCAATACCACACCGTATGTCTTCAAGGAAATTGGTCGACCCATGTATACCGTGGGATATAGTGATATCCTGGAGCGCGAGTTCCGAAATCTCCAGGCTTTTCGTGGGTCCAGCCGTATTATTCAACTTGTAGCAGCCGTCGTGTCTAGTCACCCGTACCAAACACTCGAGCCCATCGACTCGCAGGATAGCCCTCTTGTCCTCCGAGGCATCCTTCTCGAATACCACCCAAATGGCTCCCTACAGGATAACCTACTTTTTGACTCTAATAGCCGACGCTGGATGCGATGGGCATTACAAATCTCCGAGGCTCTCTCTCTGCTTCATAGTAAAGACATTGCCCATATGGATCTGAAGCCTGGGAATGTTGTTATTACGAGGGATTGGCCCCGCAGCGTTGTGAGTCATGCGTTATCCAATCCAAAGGCTGCGAGGATTCGTACCGACTATACCAAAGCACATCAATGTGAAGATCGACCACGGGACGCTTCAGATGATGGCTCCGATCGGTAGCGACAAAGAAGAATTGTTCAATTATGTTGCGAGCGTGAATTCACCATCGCTGGAAGTAATTTTAGGGATAACTGGCAGTTGAAGTGATGCTAACCATGCTATTATAGAGTCGAGACTATGGAAGGTTTCGTTACATAGAACGCTAAGGCGACCACCTGACGAAGACCGTTCTCTTTTCCCAGTGTCTGTTAGGTTCTGTCTTGTATGGCTAGTATCAAGAACTTCCAATGTAACCAATGTTCACTTTTCAGTCCAGGGGCGAGCAAACCTGTTGTGCTTCGTAGGTCGGAAACTAAAATAGAATCGGATGTCTTGCCACATCACGGGATGCTCACTCAAACTCGTGGCGATATACTGTTAACAGATGTATTTCAAATTAATAATGCAATGGGCTCCTGGCAAGATCCTACTTGGACAGACTCTAAGGGGAAGTATTAATACCAATTATGCCTCCTAGGGATTATCACAAGGGACGCTGCTTCCTCTGCTCCGACTATATCAACAATTTTTTTATGAACTTTTTTTTTTTTCGCTATGATATATGAGTTCCTCCTTTCTGACCAGCTGCCTCAAATTCTGGGCCTAGGTCATCGGGCAAAAATAATATCGGCAGCCATCAACCGTCATTGGTGCACTTGGCCCAAGAGTAATATCAAATATCAAGCCAGAAAAGACCAAGGCTGGAAGAGCGGGGTAGAATTCCACGAACTTCCTCCTTTTATCATCATGTCGGATCGTAGCCGATATCTCATGTACCTGACGATAACGAAACAATAATCGCCAGAAACTACCATTCGGTCATCCTGCAGGGCATCCAAAAACTCAGACCACTTTGACACACATATTCACAGGCGAGTCGCGGCCCTTGCAGTGATTTCGAACGCTAGACGCTATTTCTTGTACACCTTTACCCAGTAAAAGCCCCGTGCTGTCGAGAACTAAGCTTCAAGAATGTCCGACTCAAGAGCCGTGGGCTTTTCTTTCCAAGCCGATGTCGTGAATACAGCGTCGTTGGCCCACCTTCTTACCGGCCGTGTCCTGAAGGCCATGAGCGACGGTGGTCTAGACGTGTACGCCGTCACTGTATCGATGTCCCTGGGTAATCTCATTCCCACCCAACCATCCCTCGAGAGTGCCGTTTTTCAACATATCAGGTCTCTCAAGAGCCTTCAGGGCATCGTAGCCAAGGCACTGAATATCGGCTGGGGCCATTCGCTTATCCCAAGCGAGATGTCTCGGACTAAGGCCGGTACATCCTTGCTACTCTTGGTCGGAGCACTTGCTACCGGCTCTAACGCCTTCTCCGCCGCCCACTGCTTATCCGAGTTGCTGACTCTCTCGGGGTGCGAACCTGGGAGCGTCCCCAATATTGATGTCCTAAAGAACATGGTTACATACCTAGCACCCTTTGTCCAAGAACTTGGATTTTGCAAGGTGCTTGAACACGTTACTACAACGTGCCAGAAGCAGATTCTCCAGTCCACCAAGGACGTGGCAGGCCTCGTTGCCTGTGGCGATAGCCCTACTCTGGCCGGAGTAATCTATCAACTTTGCCTCACTGCGAAGAGAGAGGAGTCGATCTATCTCGTCGTCAGACAAAGGGGAGCATGGATTGCAAGTTTCGCAAGTTACCTCCTCGGACTATCAGTTGACGTTCTCTTAAACGAAACCGTGCTGTGGGCGTCTGCGGGTAGCAACGGGAAGGTCTCACTGCAACTCGCAACCGACTTTACAGGCTCGGGTGTAGTAGAGCTACACGGCCGCCATAACTTCACCCTTGCTCCAAGCCCATTGGACTCGTCTGGGAGGACGCCTCTGATTATATACTACCATCCGGCGACCGCTCTCGACGCTGAGTTGAGCCTGATTCCTGAAATACCCTCCTCTCGTTATTCAGGAATCCAGACCGCAATTGCACGACTATGTCTTGTTGTAGTTGAGAAGCTGTGCGTCGCAAAGCCTGGCTCCGAACTGTCTTCTGCGTTGTCGTCTTCTACCCTACAACCAACTAGGTATAGGCTCCTGATCTCGGGACCCGCGACTAAACTTCTCTCCGATTTTGGAATCCCTGACCAACTCATCGCGATAGGGAAGCAGGATTTCAGGCTATATGGTTATAAACACTGGGACTGTGAGGATGACTCTGGAGCCAACGGACTTTATTATTTGGATTCGGACCAGAAATCTTGGTTGAAATCAGTCTGCCCCAGCGACCACTGCATCCACGTGGTGGACCCATGGGAAGTAGCTAAATGCCTTTGCGCTCGCGTCGGTAACATCATTACCGGCTTTGCTTCCACGATCACAGCGTTGAGTCAGTGTGTGACCAATATCCCCGATCTGCGCCTCCGCGCCGACGTCCTCAATGGGTCCGTCCTAACTGGGTGGTCGCGGGATCTTGCTCTAAGTACGGACCTGGTACATGGCGTTATTGGGCACCTAGCCCAACTCGTAACCTGGAGCCTCCCTGATGTTGATGGCGGGATCGAGCTATCTTCCCAGGAGAAAAACATCGTTGTTGGCGTCAGCGCGGACGCTTATACTATTACCTACACAGCTCTCCTCAGCGGTGAAGCTTTCGATGATTATGGACGCCTGCTTACGATTACTTCAGGGCGGGCAACAGTCGGCGGTTTGTTTAGGAACTATCTTATTGAGGCGGAATGCGGTTTCAGACGAGCCAGTACAGATGCACCGTCCCTCCTGGCCCCTGGCTCATTTATTGAGCCACACTACTCCCCCGTGCGCCCTCAGGTATGGATGGAGGCCAAAGTCATTGAGGAAGGCATCCTAATCGGTACTTTTTTGGGGTACGAGGAAAAGAGCACGAGAATATCTTTAGGGCGGTGCGCCGCGTCTATGCAATTTATCGTCGTGACGAGGTGCGAACATCCGAAGACCCAGCCGTATCGTGTCCCCCAATCCCGCCAACAGCCAGATACCGACCAGTCGCCACCGCACTGGATATCGCCATTCGGCTCCGGGCCCGCTGGTAATGACCTCGGCATCATGATATTCCCTCTCACGGGCAATCGTTTGCAGCAGTTTATTCAATGCGGCCTTCTAAACAAATATTTTGGAAGGCCGGGAAGGTCGGTAATACTTCAAATGCATTCCTGCATCGCTTGCGCTGTCCGAACGGGCCCCGAGAACTCTTGTGTTATTCTAGGAGGTTAGTAGTCGATTGCACAAACGGTGAATGGCCAGCAATGACAATGGCAAACCGAGGGACAGACGAACCCAATCGGCGTTGAAACGACCGCTTCTCTCCGCCGGCCGGGGATACTTGGTTTGTTTTTGTTGAATGATAAGATGAATGCCTCATGGTTCTATTATCATCGGGGTCCGTTTTCTTTTTTTCCCCTCTCTTTTTTGTAAGATATTGGTGCCTGTCGTCTGTCCTCGGGAATACTGTGCCGCGCTGGCAGGGGCACCCAGGATGCGTGTGCGTGCGGCATACTACTGGAAGGATTAAGACGCCCTGCAGCACCTCATTGTCTTCATAAATATATGATGCGGTTGTGGTTGATAAAGATACTTGCGGAGTCTTGGCAGACGACAATACAGATGGGCAGAACGATTCTCCCACAGCATCTGCCGCTGGAGTATCTGCCACTTCGCCCATCCCGGCCGCCTCCACTGGTCAGAATCTAACCATTGGCTCGACGGGTACCCCAACAGGAGGAACATCGCAACCCGCTACTATCAGCAGTGCCAGACGGCTGCGTGTTAGTCCGCTTTCAGTCTTTCTGGCCGCGTTCATCTTCCTCACACACCTGGTTTCTGGAACACTTGCCATCGATCAATCTTCAACTCCTCCACAGGGAGAACCTGTCTCAGTCCTGCGCCCAGAAAAACGCGCCGCGGCGGTGGAGATAGACTGGACGAAGCCATTAAAGTCAAAGGACATCAACCTGGTGGACATTATTTACGAGCTACAAAAGATGTACACCCGCAGAACCGCCGAGCACATTGACAAGGACAGTCCAATGTGGATAGAAAGGGAAAACTTTGATGAAGAACTCAAGGTCAACATCTTCGACGACGCGCTCTGCAAAGCTGCCGTCGGTAAGCTGCAGAGCGTTGCTTGGAAGGGTCGTGTTTTCGGTGCGGTCAAGAAAAGGACGAACGATAAGATAGTGGCGGGACTTATTCAGGGCTCAAAATCCGCGGCCCTTAAGGCAGTGGCAACTTTTTTCGCGACGTTTGCTGTCGACCTGGTGCTCGAACTGGGACTTAAGCAGGCGCCTGGGCTGAACAAGATCGCGTCCTTGTCTTGCCCGCCCTCGTGCGCTGACAATAGTGATTTCCAGCTAACCGATCCTGAAAATTGCGGCAAATGCGGGATCAAGGTAAGATATCAAGCTCTGCATACTTGAATGTTTAGGCTGGCGGAGGCGTTATAGTGCAAGTCTGGGACATTTATCCACGGAAGCTGTGTCATCGACGCGTGTGATGCCACTGGCCTATTTCCATACTTCCAGAAATGCGGCGTTGGCATCAATTCTGGAAGCTGCACATGCGCCAGCGGCGAGTTCTTTTAGGGGTTTTGTGTCCAGATCACCAATCCGAGAATGTTCCACACTTCGATCTCGATGAGAATGGCGATCGACTGGGACCCCCGCCTCATAGGCTTTGGGTATTTCGCGCTCGGACACCACTCTCCGGCGTTGACGAGGGCGGAGACCTTGTGTACGCTCAGAACGCCCTTACTCTTCATACCAGGAATCCAAACTATCTTACCGCGGATAATGGAGGCAAGATGACGGTCAACACAGGCTGCGTAAAAGTGGTCGATACCTCTCAACCGCTGGATACCGTTGGCGTGGTGAATACTGCCGTGGTCGACAAACTACCCGAAGGCTATAGCTTCTACTTTGGCTATACCTCCGAGGAGTACCCGAACGACGAGGCAAGCGACAGCTGCTGTCTCACCCTGTACACTGACGACGAATGTTCTGAGGACTCGGCTATTCAAGATTTGGGCGTCTGTGGTATACAGGCCAACGACTTTGCAGCAGATGTTCAGAGTTGGAAGGTTGAGAAGTGCGAGATGCTGTTCAGTGAGATTTAGTCTAAGGCTAGATAGCTTTTTGCATAGCAGGATCATGCAGGTATTATGAGGGTGAAATTAGCCAGGACAGCCGTACTTAATATGACCTAAGTGAATCTCGTGTCGACTCCCAAATCCTGTTCTCTGTAGCTCTCCACACTTCCCACCAACATCCAGTGCGTTGAAGCCAAATAAAGTCAGGGGTGGCTGGAGGCGGAACTGCGTGCTGGCGAACATTCGATCGGATTTCATTCCGCTAGTGTCGCTTCAATATTCCTTCCTTGGCGCAGATATCAAAACCTGCCATGTCAAAGAGAAACGTGATCCGTCCATTCCGAAACCCAACCTACGAATTTGCTAGCAGCGTCCTTTAAGACACCGCTCGCATCTCTGTGCTCTCCAATGCTGCATCTTAAATTTATTCCGATTGCCCAAAATCTAAGTAAAGAGAACCATCAATGTCCCCAGGATGTCCCTGAGGATTGACTAGATCACATTATTGCACGACCCAAAATTTCGATATATTTGATCCTGCGTTACGAGATACTCAGTGATTTATTCAGAGAGCGATAGGCCGGTCCACGGAGAATCCAAGGTCGGTGGAATGTGGGTCTAAACACTGCCGTCCGGACCGATCAATGCTACCACGATTGTCGGACCCGAGAACCTGAGAGCCATGGTCCCCAATGTCATATTATCTTTGCTATTTCGAACCCCGAGCGGAACCGCCTACCCTGCCAACTCAAAATTTATCCTTTATCATAAATGACTATATATCCAGTCCTCGTTCCCAAGTGTGAAAATTCCCATCAGGCCAGTCTTAAACTCCCCATGCATCCATCCCCTTCCGTGGGACGACATCGACTTGCATTTGAGTCATGTTGTCTCAGTTTTCAAATTAATTCATTTCAATATCCGCAAGACACACAATCCAATAATATCCTCCTGAGATCTACACGTAAAATAAGCACTACTGCGATCCAACACAGCAATCCCTGCGCATCGCCGGACATCCCCACGGGCCACGTCCGTGGTGGCGGCTCCTCGGTCCACGTCGGGGGATTTCCGCAGAAAGTACTCGGGTTGTACATGGTGGACAAGCCAAGCTTGTGCCATGCCAGAGGTGCACATTTGTACTTTATTCCCTTGTTTTATTGCTCTCTTTAGATGCAGTATGATTCCAAGAATAGGGATATGTGCCACCGGAAGGAACCATTCAGCCCTGCTCGGTTTGTGTCACCACCAACCGGACAACAGGAATTCTCTCACCCTGGACCTTTCGATATTTCATTCTATGCATGAGTTTACTGGCTCGATTCTGTGTTTTAATGAAGACAGACTGGATCGATTCGTGGCGACCACGCCGGACAAGACGGGTTCATTCGAATGAGGGAGAAGCCGTCGCATTTTCTATACTATATGCACACCCGAATCTATAGGGCAAAACATGCGTAGACGTTCAAACCTGGCAGTAATCTTGGGTCATGAGCCTCACAAGTTGCCTTTCCAATCACCCTCCAGCTTGACATCTCGGTCTCGCGATTACAGCATCTCCGTCTAGAGGGGTTACAGGAAACCCCATCACAGACTGTATTAATCCAGATGCTTTGTCCCGGCCATATCAGTCGGGTAGCAGGAAGTACTGCTCGGCCAAGCACGGCACGATTGACTAAAACAACGATCGACCTTCTGTCAGAAAAAGCAACGAAACTAGCTTTTGGCTCTCGCACGATAAATACCAGACATCATCCCAGAGTGCCAAGGAGATACATCCTCCTCCCCTTTTGGATGTGTAGTTGGGGAACTTGCGGTCCCCTCCCGTTCTCTCACAGGAGCGTTAGGTTTTCTGCAGTCAGCTGGGGCTCAGTTCAGGCTCGGCTTGGAAAGCGGACATCCAACCCCGACCTAGACTCCAGAGAGCAGAGAACTTTGTCCCTGAAATAGACACTCCGTGTCGACTCGTACGATTCGAATCTTTATTTCCTAGGCTACTTGTCTCCGGTCTCCAGTATCAGGTACTACCCTCAACGGCACACCCAGCAGTACATCTAGCCCGTACATATCTCCCCGGTCCCCGTTCCCAAACCCAGGCCTGCTCCCTCCTTTCTCTCCCTTCTCCTTGTAGTTGTTCCATGCGTCCTATTTAGTGTCCTTCCTTAATCCCACACAGCTTTTTCATCGAAGAGAAAGTGCAGGGCTCATCCCCTACCCACATCCATAATGGAGGTCTTCACAGAGCAACAATCCCCCGTCCTCCACCCAAAGAACACCACAGCCGAAGAAGTCCCCGCCTCCCAAGGCCTACCCCTAATCATCATCTACATCGGCCTCCTCGTCATACCGGGCATCGTCTTCGGCGCCCTCAAGCGCTTCTCTAAACTCGACCGCGGAGGAGGAGACGCAAAGTCCATCAAGGATGGCAAGTTCCCTGGACCGAAGCAGTATCCCATCATCGGGCGAGTGCACGATCTTCCTCGCTTCGGGCTATGGCTCAAGTTCAAAGAGTGGGCCGATGAGTTTGGTCCCATTTACCAGACGAGTATGCTGGGACAGAAGTTCATCATTATCTCGGATGAGCAGATGGCGACGGAACTTCTCGTCAAGAAGGGGAACAACTTCGCAGGACGACCGCAGATCCGAGCTTTAATCAACCACAAGGCTGGCCCCGTTTACTCGGCCCTCATGGACCGACATGGTAAGTTCAATTGAATCCCGCTAGTAAGTAGATCCATGAACTAATGGCGGCAACCACTTCCTTCTCAAAGACATGTGGAAATACCAGCGCAAATGGGTTCACTCCGCCATGATCAACGCCCACAGCAACCACTTCTACGGCCACATCGAAAAAGAAGTAAAACGCTTCCTCACAACCCTCGTCCTCGATCCCGAAAAATTCCACTCCAACGTCCGCGAGCTCACCGGCCGCATCATGAGCCGCCTCGCCTGGGACGACGCCAGTCAGGGCAAGACCAACGGCGACCAGGCCATCGAGACCCTCACGCAGATGTCCGTGTCGGGCCCCGTCGTCAACACCGTCACGCCGCTCTGGCATATTGGCGATTTTGTGCGGTATAATCCCTGGCGCAAGTTTGAGGTCCAGCGGGAGAGGAATCTTAAGGCTTGGTGGGTTACGCTGCTGAGGAGTGCTAGGGCTAGGTATTTAAGGGGTGAGCTGCCCGAGGATACGTGGACTTATCGGTACTTTGAGCAGTTGAAGGAGGCTGGGAATACGGATATTGAGATGTGTCCTACGGATGAGGAGACGGCGAGTTGCATGCTGGGGTTCCAGTGTCTTGTTGGCGTTGTTACCATTTCTGGCCCGATGCAGTTCTTCCTCATGTGCATGGCTCTACACCCCGAGTGGCTCAAGAAGTGCCAGGAGGAGATAGATCGTGTTTGCGGCGACAGGATTCCCAATATCAACGACTTCCCTGATCTGCCCACCGTTAGAGCTTGCCTCAAGGAGACTCTCCGGTGGCGATCTGGCGTCCCTCTTGGTACGTAAATATGCCCAACCCTACCATCGTTCGGCACACTAACACCATTTTAGGCGTTCCTCATCAATGTGAAAAGGACTCCGAATTCATGGGCGTCAAGATCGAAAAAGGCACCATCGTCCTCGCCTGTGAATGGTATCTCTCCCCCCTTTGAACCCAGTCCTTCTCCTTCTCCTCATTCACCTCCACAAAAATACTAACACCCCCGTTCCCAGGAACATCAACCGCGTCCCCTCCCAATATCCCGACCCCGAAACCTACCGCCCCGAACGCTGGCTCTCCCCCTCCTGGCCAACCTACCAAGAACCCCTCACCAAATACCCCAACTTCCGCGACGGCAAAGCCATGCACACCTTCGGCTGGGGCCGCCGCACCTGCCTCGGCCAGACCCTCGTCGACGACGAGCTCTTCATCGCGGGAGCCGGGATCTGCTGGGGTTTCGATCTCGGGAGGAAAGTGTGCCCCTGCACGGGCAAGGCCGTCGAGTTCGATACCCAGGCTACGAATTCCAATGTTATTCTCGAGCCGTTGCCGTTTCCCATTGATATTAGGCCGAGGAGCAATGAGAGGGCTGCGAGGATTTTGGAGGAGTATAAGGAGGTTCGGGCTTCCCTCAAGGTCTAGGCTTGGGTTTCGCTTGAGACTTGAAGGGCTCCCATTATGTTCCTTGACTTGGGATGTCCTATTGTGATGGCGGGAGAGTTCTCTGCCCTTGTTTTGCCAATTCACATTCATTTAAATTGACACTCCTTTTTGGAGATAAGAGAAGGAAGATATAATGGGATAGGAGTCTGGAGTTTCTGGGATTCTGGCGGACTCCTCGGTAGTATCAAGGATCTATCTCGATTACTCTCGAATACTCTCGAATACGCTGATACATCATCTGCGGCGGGGAGCCGCTTGACTTGAGGTTTTCTATTGATCATTAGACAGTACTTGGTTACTCGGATATAAATTGTTAGAATTCGCCCCAGTACAACACACACTCTCAATAGGAAACATCGCATGCTCGTGGAGCTGGATGAAAGGGCGGGTGTCTCTCACCAGCTGCCACAATCATCACCTCGAGTGACACTTAGCGGCTTCCGCCGACTCGCTTGCTGACAGAGCCACGACGGGATGGGTCACTCACAAGCCGACCCGTGATGTGGTGCGATGTGTTTTTCTCGCACGAAACACAAAATGCTTCTTCATTAACAATAATCTATCTATTCGGTCATTACAGTCCATGCGCCCCAGTTCTATCATTGCCGGCCCGGGCCAAAGAAAAAGAAAAAAAAGAAAAAAGTCAAAGCCTGCCTAACGCCTAATCCTTGGCTCTATCCATGTTCAAGTGTAAATAACGATGCTAGGAGTCTAGAGAGAAAGGAAAATAAACCGGAAAGGAAAAAAAAAGAAAAAAAGTCTGAAACGTATTAGACAATCTCGGAAGTCGACCCTGGGGGTGGCGGCGGAGGCGCTCTTGACCCCTGCCTGTGCCGTCCCCACATTCGCCTTCCGGTGCCGTTGCTGTGGACCGTGCCCGTCCGATCTAGCGTCGGGCTCGCCAACGAGTTCATGTCGTTGCTGCGTCTTTCGTGGATGCTATCGCGAAGCGAACGGCCTCGGTTCATATTGGACTCTCTCCGGTTGGAATAAACGTCTTGGAAGTCGGTATACGGCTCCTCCGACAGTTCTGCCACCCGGGGTCCGGTGCGCAATCGTGTAAGCCCCGTCGCCGTCGACATCTTTCGCCCCAGCTCCTCCATTCCCAACCCGCCGTATGGGTGGGGTTGGTGGGAAGGTTGGTCTGCGGTGTCAATGCGACCGTTGGTGTGATTGTCATGTCCGCTGTAGGCGGGCGGGGCCATACCCTGCCAGTACATGGGGTACTCGCGGCTACCACCGGGCTCGTTCCTGTACGGTCCCTGGATGCCAACCTCCAGCATCTGTCGCATTAATTCCGTTGCGAACCTATTGTGTCGCGACAGTCGCAACAGCTCATTCTGGTAACTACTCTTGTGGAAGAAGATGAAGTTCATCGTTGCCGACCGCAACTCATCGAGCGTTCTAACCTCGGTCAAGATGCGCGCGTGATAATCTCTCTTGTTAGCCAGGCAGAACTCGAGCATCCTCGCCTTGAGATCTTCGATTTGCTCCTCCGTCGTTCCGAATCGAATCTTCAGCTCGATCGGGTCGGCCAATCCGTTGCTTCGACGATGGTTGAGAATGAAGAGAGTATTAAGGGTCGAGTTTGGCGCCTGCACAATGTGGCCCTCCATCTTCTTGAATTCCGTGTAGAGCAGCGAAATAGCAGTGACGTAGTAATCGTCGCCGCGACCCAGAGCTCCAGTGTTGCCGTATACGGTAACGCGGTCTCCAACATCGAAGGGATGCTTGACGAAAACGAAAATGATGGACTGGAGGAACTCCTGTGCCGTGGCCTGGAGCATCCAGGCGAGACCGAGAAGCGTGGTGCCGGCCGAACCCAACGCGGCGGCAGCCGAGCCCGAAATTATCGAGATAAAGACAATGGCAGCAATCACAAAGCTGATAAACATGAAGACATTGTCCAGCTTCTTAATGACCGAGTCGAGATCTTTTATCGACGCGGCGATAGCCTTGCGCTCGAGGTGGATCTCGTTGCACACTCCCTCGAATTCGTCCATCGAAATGTCTCCATTCAAGTCCCTATCAAAGATGGCAAAGGCATTATCAGCTTCCTCGGGATCAGGAAACACAAGCTGCATGTCTTCGAGCAAGACATTTTCCCTATGGTCGGCTCGCAAGGCGCGGTAGATGATTCGCGCAAGGACGTGTGCCGACTTGGATTCGCGGAGGAGCTCTTGCACTACTTTCCGAGGGTGGTTGACATGGACCTTTCTGCCTATGAAGTCTCTACCCAGCTTGTTGGCGAAGACTCCAACTTTGAACCAAGCCTGCCGGGCATTCGCCGAGAAGGCCTGCATTGGAGTTCGAGCACCGCTACCTGGTTCGGTATCCTCCAGATCGGGCATCTTGTTCTTCGAATACTCGTACAGCCTCGCAAGCACTTGAATGGCTGCCTTGTTGTTTTCTTGACGGTTCGCGTACGTCCGCTGGTGGAAGGAAGTGGCAATCCATTGAATGAGGATTTTCTCGACAAAGTTGAGAGCGGCAAGCACGAAGAAAGCGATGATGATCTTGTTGACGACCTTAATCCATACGAGATCGGGTAGCGGGCTACCGTCGGGCATCGGGACCCTGTGCCTATTCAGGGTTGGCTGGAAGGAGACGAGGACAGCCAGCATCCATAAAAACAGCGACGTGTGAAGCTCGAGGCGGCGTCCAATGTCCTTCCACTTCTTAGGAGTGTTGGACGCGAACATGACGGCGAAACCGTTGAAAAGCCATGGCATGATGCTTGTAATCATGCGTGTGATCCACAGCGTGCACCAGACTATTTCCAACCAGATTCCGAACCACATTAGATAAACGCCGCCCTCCCCGCCGACGGGATTCGAACCTGGAGATACAAAATGGCCGATGAGGACTGGGGTGAGGAGGATCGCGGCGCCTGGAAGAAGGTAAAGGAAGTAACGAACGAAGCGAGGAAACTTCTTAAGGGACAGCCAGAAACGGTAGACGGGTGAATCGCCCTTCTTGGGCTCATTTCTTGTTCGGGTCTCCGGAGGCGCGAAGCTATCATCGACATCATCGGATTCCTGAGTTCGAAGCTTGGTTCCTAGCTTGGTTCCTTTGATTGTCAATTCGTGTTCGCGGGTAGAGACGAGTCTCTCCGCTCGCTGAAGCTCCACTTCATCGAAAAGCAGGGTATCTTGATCGCGGGTGCCGACGGGCGAGACCGGCCTATTTCCGTTCTGAGAAGGGTAAAAGGTGCTGGCAGGGGTCGTTGGGTACTTTTCGTTGAAAGGGTCTTCGGGAATATCCGACGGGTGATGGTGGTGCGTTGGCGGATGCATATTGAAACGAGACCGGGTGACACAACCCGGCACGGCACGGACGAAGGAGTGATAAGAGTCGGATTTCGAGTCGGCTGCCGTTCAAGGGGTTCCGGGCGAGGATATGCGCAACCTCGCGGGTAACAAAACAATGGAAGGGAAGCTATCCAGTAGCTGACCTCTTCTTGGGAATTGTTTAAGCCATCAGGGGGGATAAGACAAAGACTGGGGTTTGGGGACGGGGTGTCTGCAACTTCTCGGGGCGGAAGACAAATTGCCCAGTGCCGGTCGGGACGGACAGCACAAGCCTTGCTCGAGACAGATGGGATTGAGGCGGAGAAGGGAAAGGGGAGGAGAAAGGCGTGAAAAGATGTGTAGAGACGGCTATCGGTACCAAAGATGAATGCCGGAGCAATGCTGTTCGATTAACGACTTGATGATGCGGAATGCAACGATATTCGGTTTTCGTTCAGAATACGATACAGTCTCCCTTTGATAAGGATAGATTGGTTTGGTATCGAAATGAGGTCAGAAAGAAGAGAATCAGGAGAGAAGACGATTTCGATCGACTCGACTCGGCGACAGGGAGAGTGGAGGAATGAGTAGGTCTTGATTGACGGAAGTAACAACTGTGTGGGTTAAAGTTTGAGGGCAATGGAAGGAAGGAGAGACGTTTCCAGGGACCTGACCTCGAAGGAGGAAGGAAGGAAGGTTGGAAAGGTACGGGTACGTAGACAATGCTTTAATAATCCCGGGAAGCGGACCTGTCTGTTGCTCCTTCCTGGTCTCATTGAGGGATATCAAAAAGTCACACCTCCAATTCAAATGTCTAATAGCAACAGCGGAAATCTGTGGGCGGGAGGCGTTCCTGGATTCGATTCGAGGAGGGGGCGAGAGAAGCACTGCAGATTTCAACGCTCGCCGAACCGGTTAGATAAGAACGGGCGGCGGCATCCCGGGTTGACTACATCTTTTACCACGGGCGTAACGGTGGGGCTTTACGGCTCGGGACAGGGGCAGGTACGTCTAAGATTCTACTAGTTTACACTACATCTACAAGATACGTGTCTAGGGACCTAGAGCTCAGTGATGAGCATGGCAAGTACCCGCTGTGTCGATGGTGCGATGTGACGCACCAAAACTTGGACACGGAGGTAGTTCGGGTTGATAAACCAGATGGTGCAGTCCTCGTCTGCAATTGGCTAATGTACTGTCCGGACCCGCCGGTTGGAGTGGAGGGGAGCGGTAGGAAGGTCTAGGAAAACTGCGGCAGGTACGAAGCATTGATTGAATTGATGGAATTATTGATGGGAGGGGGGAACCAGTGGACCCGACGTTAACGGCGTGCTCACAATTGCAACGTCTGCTCCATTTCTGTTCAGACGTAGAGAGGATACATCAATACATTGATCCTCGTGAGTATCCCAGTGCCCACGAGCTCGAGACGCTCTAGTGGATGATAGCTGCGTGGACTATGGTGGGCAGCCGCAGTCGGCGGCTCCACCGAACCACTCAATTGCAGCGAGTAAGAGGGCTCAGAGGTGTATTACCAATTGATTCAAAGTACCCTTCGCGGGAGAGTACCATGTGAATGTGAATCTGAATGTAGGCAAGGGCAGCCTGAAGTGGCGATAACAGAATTTTCTACCATGTCGAAACTGGGAATGTACTTCGTTCTGACATGTTAGTCACGGATTCTCGTCGATTCTCGTCATGCAACTCTGAGATCCCTGCCAAATTGAATTTCCCAAACCTTATTTACACTTTGGTTTAACGTTTAAGTTTGAGAAGATTTTTGCCCAACGGAAGAATTCTCCTACCTTTCCGCGGGGGTTTTTCTGTTTTTCCTCGCCTTCCCTTGGGTCTAACTTGATACGTACTCAACGGTGCATAATTTGTTGGAAGGTCAATTGCGCAAGAACGAGTACTCGTGCGTGTCCACGAACAGCATGTTCGACTTGGAGCTTCGAGCCATTGACGTCATGACTCACCTGGTTGACCCGTACCTGACTGCTCCGTGCCTGGATATCTGCTGATTGTACCTCAGTATCGGTACTGGGAAACACCTCCATGGCTGTACCAGGGTTCTCTTGTTTCACCTCCATCGTCAGAGAGAAAGCCCTAGAAAATACAATCCATCGAGGGCGCTTTTAGGGGTGGCGGTCGCGACTAACAGAGGTTTCTTCTGCATGCCCTTTGCTCTTTTCCCATGGCGCCGAACGTGATTGATTGTTGCTGCCCCTGTTCAATGTATAATACAACAGACTTCGTCCCCTCCACTACCGGGCACATGGTTGACATTGATGCCCACCGTGTTCATCCACATGCAGTTCAGGTCTCAGTCGAGGATCCTCAACATCGGGCTCGACCACGAGGGTCGGAAACGTGCTAACGTTGCTAACCTAACGCACTAAAAAGGCTCCCATGCTCGGCGGACCCAATTGATCGGCCGGGATCCATCACTGCACTGAAAAGGAGAAGTTCAGGGGTAGATAGAGGTGGATCCCCTAAAATGGAATCCTCAACACCCTCAATTGATCCTCGCTCTGTCTTGGGCCTTATCTTTTGGGTATTGCTCACCGCTGTGGCAAGGTGCGCAAGGCCTCCCGTCTATTTATAGATATCAACGGTGCCTCTGATGCCCGTCCGGCGCGCCGAAAAATTTCTTCTTCTTCTTCTCTTATTCCTTCGTAGATTGCTTAAATTGATACCATTGCTAGGAGCATGGTTTACGAATGGGAGCTGTCATTTCGGGCAGAGGTGCCCGAGTCCGTTCTCGGAACATTAACCATCACTCGCCCAAGTCTATTTCAAGCGACACGATGAGTCTCAGCCCTACAGAGCCGCCATTCCGGGTGTGGTCCAGAAATGGCTAGCTGGGGCGCTTGAGACGAACTGATCATCACCCGATCGAGATTCCAAATGAAAACGAGGCCAGGTTTTATTGATTTCCTCGGCGGGACTGGTTTCTTTGGAAGTCAACAAGTTGGGATGAGCTAATACGGAGTACTTCGGACACCTTCAATCACTCGTGTGTGTGAGGATGCGAATCTGGACTTGTCTGTAAAAGGGGCACTCGGGAAACCGAGATACTTGCGCATCTGGACCTAATTCGTAAGAAGTAGTGATATGTGAGTGTCCAGGATGACTGACATTGACGTCTTTGATCTCTTTTGGTCTCATTGCCTTGCCTTGGTCATTCTGGCAGGTGGGACATGAAACGAGAAATCGGACATGGGCAAAGTTGAGGGTGAAATACTGGAACTCGCACTGTAACAGTCTCATTTCTTCTTAGAGGTCTCTTGAATCCAGAACTTGTCCCTTCCATGAGAGCTCCATCCTGATGACGCGGATGGCAGTGTAGCCCTTCATTGAACCCCAGCTCACGCATTATCTCTAATCTCAGGATCTCAGACAATTCTATTGCGGAGAGGCGTCTCTGGGAGACTTGACTTCAACTAACTTCAGGAGCGTGACGAGTGAGCGCCATCAATTGATCCTCAACGTGTGCCAGAGTCAAAGTGTCCACAGCTGGTTCCAGTGGCGCCGCACCTGTTGACACTCCATGGTCCTCGACTGTCAGTGTGGCCCACCTTGAGGGTTCAAGCCACGACTGCCCCTCATTCAATTGCAGAGACTGATTCGATAATGACTGGGCTGGACCAGTCAAGCTCTGAGGAGCAGCCCACGCCAATGCCACCAATGCCCAACAAGGTCGAAGCCCAAAACAACAAGCAGCACAAGCAAAATGACCCCGCCAAAACACGAACCCCGCCAGCTGCAGAGCAAGCAAGGACAAGGACTGGCAGCAGCAGCCCGCAGCAACCATCGCTCCACACGACCTTTCAAAATTTGACCCCGCCAATTTTCGTCGTCTCCCTCGCGATTGTCTTCCTCCTCCTTGGACTTTTTCTTTCCCCTCTTGTTTCTTCTCGGCCAAGCCCTTCACCTCCCATCCATACCATCACCACAACAGTTACCTCTTTTCAAACTTCCACCCTTTCTCCAGAACCACCCGCAAACATGTCTTCCGCCGAGCAGACGTGAGTTATTCCAAAGCTTCAAGCTTTTTTCCCCCCTTGCTGTCGATTACCCCGCGTCGGGCGAGTCCGGTGTCAATGGGTCGATCTAATGCTCCCTTTTTTCACAGCTTCATTGCCATCAAGCCCGATGGTGTCCAGGTATGCTCATCCGAAATATCTGTTGTCCATTGACTTTCGTGATACTAATTGGTGCAGCGTGGACTCATTGGCCCCATCATCTCCCGCTTCGAGAACCGAGGGTGAGCTATCCACAACAGGTCATGTCAATCCACCAAGCAAGGAAAAATACTGACGAAATCGTAGCTTCAAGCTCGTCGCCATCAAGCTTGTGACCCCCTCCAAGGAGCACCTCGAGACCCACTGTGAGTAGATCAATCGGCCCCTCCATCAGCAGCGAGGAGCATCCATCTTGCTAACTAATCCATTTCCAGACGCCGACCTCAAGGAGAAGCCCTTCTTCCCCGGTCTCGTTCAGTGTACGCATCCGAATTCATGATCTGACCTAAATCGATAATCTCTTCGAACATATCAGCTGACACGCACCAGACATGCTCAGCGGGCCCATCTGCGCCATGGTCTGGGAGGGCCGTGATGCCGTCAAGACTGGCCGAAGTAAGACGACAAACCCTCTCCATAGCCCCTGCATACCCATTTCATGTACTATGAGATGCTAACCAATCTCCCCTTTTCACAGCCATCCTCGGTGCCACCAACCCCCTCGCCTCCGCCCCCGGCACCATCCGTGGTGATTTCGCCATCGACGTCGGCCGCAACGTTTGCCACGGCTCCGACAGCGTCGAGAACGCCAAGAAGGAGATTGCTCTCTGGTTCAAGGAGGGTGAGCTCGTCAGCTGGAAGACCGCCCAGTTCGACTGGATCTACGAGAAGGCCTAAATTGCACCACTGGGGTGCCAATGGGCGAATACTCGAGCCATGTCTTGATGATTTGGGAAAAGTAATATGGAAAAAAAAGTACAGAGCCGCAAGGTAGACCACCAAAAGAAATGTGTCCTTGCAATATTATCCTCCGCCGACCCCCGTGAAGGCTTATGGATCTCTACTATCGGAGTGGTGTATATCACTTATTCTTAGACTTGGGTAGAGGCTATATTTTCCTCGTAAAGATTCTCCGGCCACGCACAAGGACGCCTGCAAACCACGGCGTCGCCCACAAACTCGCCAATATCCTCAGCGGCAGGACCGCCTTCGTAATAGCCCACGCCAGAGCTACATCGGCCAGTAATTTGTACCTCCCATCCGCATTCTCCCAATCAGTAATAAGCTTCTTCGTATCTCCCCTCGATTCTTCCCTCGCCTCGCCGCTCGGATCGACCGCTTCACCCCCAAACCCAAACCACCCTTTCCTCTTAAAATATCTCTCGAACCGAGCCACCCCATCATTCACATACCCGCCCCAGTGATCCGTGATATACCCCACGGGCGCATACTGGGTATAATGGAACACGCCGAACAAGCCGAACAGCGGGACTATGGCCGTGATCTCGTGCAGGATGAGAAAGGCGACGACGTGGGATACGGGCGCGTTTCGGAGGCGGGTCGTGTATTTTTGTAAGGAGGGGGGGAGCTTCAAAAGGATTTTGGAGGCGCGTGTGTTGGGGGTCGTCGAGGAGGGGCGGGAGCTTCTGAAGGGTGTTGGCGGGAGATGGAGGCGTGGGCGGAGGGCGCGAGTGATGCGGTGGAAGAGCATGGCGGATGGTTGGGATTGCTGTTGCTACAGCTCTTTTATGTCGGTTTCATGGTCGAGCAATTGGCGATTGTTAACGAAGCGAGCTTCTGAGATCTTGTGGCTTGGCGAGCAGTGGAATTGCGTCGCGATGAGAAGGATTGTCAGTTGCAGACCGCGGCGAATCTTCGGCAGATTCAAGAACGACGACTCGGTTGCGGCTCAAGAATCAAGAAGATGACCACCGGCCACGTTCGCCGAATGCGTCGAATTTTTTGTCAATCCGTTTTAGAATCGGATGATAGTTACTACCGACCATTCTGAAGGCTGTTCATAAGCCTAGTAAGCCGGGGTCTGGGGCGGGTGTTTGAATAAAGTATTATACGATGCTCATGCCGAGCTGCCCCTTCGGAGAGAGGAGCAGGAATCGTCGTTCATACGATTCAACCCACGCCCTGACGGGCTCAATTGATATCTCCCCACATTGCGTTCAATTCTGTGCAAGATGGTTCTATCGCTTAAGGTCAGCCATTCGCCCTCTTTTGGCGGAGAAGCCGCCCGGTCGGATTGCCAGCTAGCGATAGAATTTCATTCCAATTATGTGCTGATTAGCCGAAATCAAAGACCCTAGCCTCGCTTAAAGGAGGAGAGTCTTTCTGAGATGGTTACACACCAACTGAGTAGCCTAATTCCCTACCTCCTGCCAGCAATTTCCCATTAACCTCTCCTCAATCGTCAGATCCCCCCGGTCCTCCAAATTGATCAGTCCAGAAGCGCCCATGGCCATGTAGACCTCTTCATAGACCACTCAGCAACCGATCCCCGGTTTGAAAGAGTCCGCCCGTCGTGGGGTACAACGAATTAAACTTCGCAGAGGCGGAATGGCGTGAGTTGTTGGTGCAGATGCACGGCAGATAGCCGCTCGTGGTGGATAGCCCACAGTGCTGTATGACGCGTCCGGACTTGGCGAGAATCAGCTTGCGCTCTAGGGGCGGACAAGGGGAGCAATTTTCGGAGTGGTGCGGTGTGGTGTCCTAGCCGGGTGGATGTTATGACGGAGGTGCAGGGGTTGGCGACCGGTATATGACATCGAGTATACCTTTCCGGGACCAATGTGCTTAGGATGCAGTACTATAACTATGGCGGGCTATGCGTTCCCTTTTCGACATCTTGAAGATATCAGGGGAGCTCTACAACACCTTCGTTGTTCCTTGAACCAGTGAGAAACTAGGAACTCAATAAGGAGGCAACACATGTTAGCCACAGTTAGGATGATGGAATGACATATTCAACAAATCCGCCTACCAGGAAAATAAGTCTGGGAAGGTATCTTATCTATCTCTGTCTACATTACACGGGGATGAAATATTCAGGTCCTGAGACTCAATACTCTTGAGGCAAGACGGTATCTTCCACTCAAAATAAACCGCATAGACTCAAGTTCGGCAGCATAGGCACTGATTGCCCTAGATACGGCTGCAGATTGTACGGTTTAAACCGCCGTAGACCAGTATACCTATATCAAAGGGCCGGCCATGGTTTCCGGAATGTAATCAGCCAGTCCCATGGATAGCATAGCGTGGTTTAAGAGTCCTTAACATGCTCTCTGCTATCTTCGGGCCGTATTACGTAGTGTATTTCAGTTTCCCACCTCAGCCAGGTAAGACTCGGGACATTGCTTCTCTTGAAATAGTAGCGGTGGAGGAAGCTAACATTAAAGTCACACTGCGGCGCAACGACACCGGTATCGAGGTTATATCCGCTCTTTATGCTTCCCATTCTTTCCAAGTCCAGAGAGAAACCTTCAATTCTCACCCACTTCAGCACAAGAGTAATATAATCGCTATCGGGACCGAAAGTAATTCAGTATAGTCAGTTGCGAACCGTTGGCGGATCAACTCGTTTATTATTTATACCTTCGTTAAAGAACGTATATTTTCTCGTCCCACCGCCGGCAAAATCTCAGAAAATACCCTTTCCATACTGAAAGACAATTTGGCTGTAATTCTAAGTCTCTCAACGTCATTTCACTTTCTTTGGCAGACAGGGATAACTATAGGCATGTCAACCATGTAGTTGTTTACGACGCAACCTAAGTCTAGCTATGCCTCCACACTCACATAACAAGAGTCTGATGTTGGAACATCTCGATCCTACGAGCACCCAGGACCATGACTTGATAGATCCATACCTCCCCCAAGTCCTAAATTTAATAGGGATGTAAGTGGGGGTGTCTGGATGGCCTTTCGGCTCTCGCTAGACTAAAGTCCGGGGAGGATCTGTATTCGGCGCTCCTGAGCCGAAGCCGCCTCCAAGAGAGGGTTTGGATTCGGTGCCGCCACAGGAGGCTCCCTTCCTATCCCGGTTCATCGGCATCTCGCACACGGGTGGCACGTGGGAAACTAGAAACTAGCCGCTTGGAATCTCGATCTGGAACCAAGTTGAGCCAAGCTATTTGTTAGACTTTGGGATGACGTTTGACGTGTTCTGTGACGCATGAGGCATCTTCAGCGGCCAAGATCACCATTATCACGCGACTTGGTCATGATATTCTCCGCGAACAGCTCTTTGCCGGCATCAATGATATAT
Organism: Scedosporium dehoogii; assembly: GCA_002812735.1. Lineage (NCBI taxonomy): Eukaryota > Fungi > Ascomycota > Sordariomycetes > Microascales > Microascaceae > Scedosporium > Scedosporium dehoogii. The sequence goes on from PGIR01000022.1 coordinate 202,735, forward strand.
AAGAAAGTTGAAGGCTGCGGAAAGTACCTTAGTTTACATGTCGTCAGACTTTCCGTCCCCTTCCCTTCCCCCACCCCCTTTTCTAAGGGGACTTGTCAAGGGCCTAGTGCAAAGTTTGGCATTGACAGGTCTCATGATTTTAGAACCTAAGTCATCTATCTAGTAATTTAGTATCTGCAATTCTTGCCAGGCCTCATCTCTTATATGAAACATTCCCGTGTGATACTTGTTTCCGCCTAAGTCCCATATTGATCTCTAGATGTAGGAGAACGCGTAGTCTTCTCGGCTCTACCCAGGCCGGAGATATAAAATGTATGGGACATAACTCCTTTTGCAATGGGACATTCTTAAAGCTAAAAGCCGCAGCCCCGAATAACCTCCACGGAGGTGTATTGGTATTTTCGCAAAAGGCACTCGATATTACTGTATAGAACGGAACAAGGTTTACATAAATCTTACTAGCCCCCAGAAGCAAGCCATGTCGATCGAGGGAAATTTGTTCTTGCGACGAAGGTTCACGCCATACTTCGAAGGGTCGAGATGGGAAATCATGAACTTCGTGACGATGGTCCTGGACAGGAGTATCTCTTGGAGTAGAGATGACGGCCTTCGTTCGCTTCCCACCCGATGAAATCATATATGGCTCTTAAGCTGCAAGAAAGCTTTCCCGAAGCTTCTGTCTTATAAACCCTGGGATTCGGGGACCTCCCCTCCTGACTCGAAGATCAGTTTTCTTCCTCTTCCCTTGAACTTCGATAACGAAAGCCTAGCGAAAATTACACGTCAATGCCTCGCCTAACGGTGTAGAATCCGTTGACTCCACCGCCGGTCAACAAATCAACCAAGGTCCTTTCCCCAAGGAAACTATCCCGACTAAGGTAAAACACAAAAGAACAGAAAAGGAGTAAAGGAAAAACGGCAATAAAATCCTCAAAATGGGTCTCTTCAGTGGCGTCTCCCGAGTCCTCTCCTTGCTCGCCCGTCTAGGGGCCTTCATCTCCTCTGCCATCGTCCTAGGTATTCTCGGGCGCATGTTCTGGAGGCTCCATCGCCTACACAGACACTATGGCAGAAAGCTCATCTACGTCATCTCCCTGGCGACCCTTAGCATACCTCTGGCTCTCCTCCTGTTGCTGCCGTTCATGTTCACGTTCTGGGCGTTCCCGTTGGACTTTGCCTTCTTCGTCATGTGGATGGTGGCTTTTGCTCTGTTGACAAACGTATGCCTTATCTCTTTTTCCCTAGGCCTATCTCTTACTTCCCCGCGAGTTTCTTGACAGAAAGCGCACTGGAACTAACGCAAGAGGATAATAGTTGAGTCGTGGCTGCAGAGGCACCTGGCACCGTACATTCTGGGCCGCCGCTTGGCACGGCTTCCGGTGTAGCCTATGGCGTACCCTTCTTGCTTTCACCTTCATTGCCGGCATCTGTTTCCTCATCAACTTCCTTCTTGGCATGTACAAGACCTTTACTCGCAAAAAGGAGAAGTAAGTCCGAAAATGTGTTCCTTTTAAAAGCAAAGACGTGATAGGAGGGTTGAGGGTTGCGGCTAACAAGGACGTCAAACCCTGGAATAGACGCCACCGGGCCGAGGCAGCTATGGCGCAGACTGCGGCCTAAGAAATGCTGCCGCGGTCGTAGGCCCGTTCGAGGGACTGAAGTTCCAGGGATTATAAGAGAGGCAACATCTTTTGCCTTTTAACCTTTTTGGCGATCAGGAAAAACAATATCGACAGTTGGGACTTGAAGGGTGCCTGGGGAATTGCCTAAGGCGGTGAAACGATGCGGAGTGTGCAGCTGGGTATTTGCAGTTTCAGCGGTTGGAAAGCGAGAGGATCTGTCTAGTGGAGCATGACTTTCAACACGATCGAGTGTATTTCGATGATATTCGCTCACGTTTGTGAGGAAACATGAAACCTGACTGTACTCAGCTCCGTTCAATGTGGTTCAGTCACAGTCCTTTTGTATTATCAAGGAAGGATCAGTGTCCAGTAGAGCATCGTTAATATCTCGTAGCTCAGCTTCTCAACTTGCGCAAAAGAATTATTATTATTTTCAAATTAGTTTTGGCATTCTCAAGATATGGAGCCTCTTGCTGGGCTGTGGGGAAATAGCTTCATCGAAGTCGTAGAATCGACGTCTCTCGAATATGGAGTGAAAGGAATTAGGTACTAAACCCAGCGTAAAATTCAAGGCTCATCTGATCTAAAAGGGGGGTATAATATGTAGAGTGAAAACAGATCATGAATCAAATGAATCAGAGGAGAAAAGGAAAGCCAATAGGCAAGTGAAAGCTGATCAGAAAACCCCCCAAACCCATCAACCCCAACTCTGATCTCCCCACCCTCCCCCGGAATAATCTGCAACAGGCTTCTTCGCCATCTTAGCCCTAAACTCCGCATTCCTTTGTACCGCAGCGCCCGCCGGCCCCGAAGATCCAGTCGAAAGTACACTCACGCGTCGGCTGTCCGTTGAGTCTGCCGAGCTAATCTCCGAGACCATACTTTCCCGTACCGAAGGCGAGGGTAACGCGCTGGTGGGGGGGCTCGTAGACCTGCGGCCCGCGAAGAGTGGTGCTGGTCGTAGGCTGTCGTGTCTGTTCACGGCAGCTACCGCCACGGGAGCTCCGGGAGCGCTAGGGGCTGGTGCCGCTTGGAGTGGAGCTTGGGCGTTGATGACTGGTGCGGCGGGAATCTGCGTTGGCACCTGAGACGGATGTGGGCCCTGATCTTTGAGGGGAGGTTGAGGTGCACTAGGACCCGGCTGGCGTAGGCCCGTCGCTTGCTGACTCTGCGCAACGGGTACTCTAGATACCTGAACAATCTGCGGCTTCATGACAGGCTGCACCTGAGCTTCGGAGACGTCCATAGTCGAAATGGACCCTCTGTCGGATTCGGTATTTTCGGGCGCGGACCTCTGGGGTTGGGCCTGGGCTGTTTGAGTGGTGGCGGATACAATGGAGTTCGAAGTAGAATGCGCCCTCTGTCTTACAGAATCGGGCGATGTAGGCGCGATCTGAGTGCTTCGCGGGCCCCCAGGGGGTACTGGCCCAGCAGGCGGTCCAACATTTCCAGCAGCACCAGGAACTCCAGCCTGAGGCCCCTGGTGTCCAACGGGCATTCCCGGATACGGCAATGCAGAGGGTATCTGCACCATCTGGCCAGGAACGGCGCCGGGAGGATACATGAACTGTTGAGGTGGCATCTGCTGGAACCCAGCCGGAACCATTTGGGGCAAGCCAGTGGATTTAGCGAACTGCTGAGGGTGCCTTGGCGCTTGGTACATGAATGCCTGGGGCCCCATACTACTCTGCATCCACCCTGTAGCCTGGGGAGGAGGAGTCTGTGGCTGCGGTGGCGGTGTTTTCTGCAACGTCTTACCAGACTTCAGGAACTTCGAGTACCACTTCGACTTTTCCTTGCTCTGCGGTCCCGGAACTGTCGGCGTTGCGGGGGGACTGGCCATACTCTGGGGCAGCGCGTTGGGGAACGGGATGGGCGGCTGGGCGAAGACCGGCCCACCCGCATGTTGCCCTTGCTGCAGGGCTCTGTGCTGGCCTTGTGGCGGTAGCTGCTGGAATTGTCCTGGGATCTGCTGAGCTTGGTGAGGTTGTCCAGCTTGCGTGGGCGCTTGCGAGATCCCTTGCAAAGAAGTTTGAGGTCCGCCATGGGCCGCCGCCTGGTACGGGCCCTGTAGTCCTGTTTGAGGTTGCATCTGAGGCGGTCCTTGGGCCTGAGGCGCCGCTCCAGCTGACAGGAGAGCTTGTCCGCCCGGAGCAGCAGGACCACGCAACTGGGCAGGTAACGACATCCGGTGATTGCAAGACGGCTGCGACAAAGGAGACGCAGCTCTCAGCTTTCCGCGCGCATCTTCCTGCTCAGGATGTTCCCGAATGGAATGAAGCTGGTGACCTAGGGGTGAGTCCTGGCCCGGTGCTCCTTGAGCAGGAGCGGTTTGAACAGGGCTAACTTGGGCGGAAGTAGGTTGCGCTGGTTGCGCGGGGCCGTTCTGAGCAGGCGGGGCCGGCGCAGCAGCAGCGGGCATCTTCCGTTCTATCGGCTCCTTAGCAGGTCGTGGAGGGCTTCCTTGATGCTGCTGTTGGGTCACAGGCTGCACTGCAGTCGAACCCCGAGGTGGGTTTTGAGTAGCTCGATACACTTGGGCGGCTCCCACGGAGACGGATTGTGACCGTCGAGGAATGTTCTGTGCTGGTGACGAAGTGCCGAAAACCGACCTGCCAATTAGCGGCTGAGAGCCGGGTTGGAGAGGTTGGCCCTGATTACCCTGGCCCCTTAACAACTGCATCATCTGCTCTGGTGGCAATGAACGTCTTCTGTCAGTACCATCCTGTGCGACTAAGCGCTGCTGGAGCGGCCCATGAGGTCCGGCATTGGGCTGCGGTTGCGGTGGAAAGTAAGAGTCCGTCTCGGATTGCGCTCCCGGCTGATTAGTTATGGGCGTTCCGTTGGGACCCGCGGGACTCCCATTGCCAGGGGCCTGGATACCCGGGGCTGCTCTAGGAGCCAATTGGCCTTGACCTTGCGTATTGAATTGTGGCGAGGGAGATGAACCAACGGAGAACGTAGCTGGTGTCAAAGCCCGTTGTGTAGAGCTAGGTGGCACGCCAGTTAGGGAGGGCGGGCTCGGTGTCGGAAGGGGATGTCCAGGATACGCACCGCCTAGAGTTTGAGTCGGCGGAATTCCACTTCCGGGGGTTACGGCCCTGGCGGCTTGTTGTAAATGCGGCGGGTAGACAGGAGGAGTGATAATGGTGGAGGGTACCTGGGCATGACTAGGAGCACCTTGTTGGTTCATCTTTTGCTGAAGGACAGGCGCAGTCTGCACTTGTGGGCCAGCGGCGGCTTGAACAGGAGGTCTTCCAGGAGCCAAAGTCGTGGGAATAGGTGGGCCTTGCTGCATCCCAGGGACAGGCGGATGAGGATGAGCTATCATCGCATGTTGATTTGCAAGCATGTGGGCAGGTAGCGAGGGAATACGTCCTCCTTGCTGAGCTACCATGTGGGGAGTTACGCCTCGGGGTAGAAGTTGAGGAGCTCCGAGCCCGGGTTGACCCTGCGGTCGTCCCAAGCCATCAACGGAGGGTGGGTGCGAGCTTGGCAGCGAATTTGAGTGAGGACGTTGCTGGAGCCTTTGCGCGTGGCCGACTGGTATGCCCTGTCCAGGTGCTGGCCCTGGAGCCAGACCATGAGCGGGCTGGCGTGGCTGCTGCTGGTTATTATTCAAAATCGGCCTGCCTTGGAAAGCAGATACACCCTGGGGTTGTTGTGTAAATGCCTGGTGCTGCGCATGTCCTTCGATCTGAGGTACTTGAGCGGGCATCGTCTCCGCTCGCTGTATTCCTGTGCGTGGGTCGACAGGCGGACTTAGACCTCGCCCAAACCCTCCCGGCGGCTGTATCTGGCCAATCTGCATCGGGTTTTGTGGATGGGGATGTCCCTGAGGGCTATGGCCTGTCATTGCAAACTGCTGGGGGCCAATCCCCTGGTGGAAAGACACTGGGCGCTGGCCGGGAATTGGGCGAGGGTCGACTTGACGCGGCGCAGGTTGTCTGCCAGGTCGAAGAATCGAGGGCATGCCAGCGATGGGGGGAGGTCGCGGAAGGGCTGCTGTAGCCGGGAGAGCTGGGACGTTGTCTTTCGCTGGTACAGGGGGTGCTCCGCCAGCCGATTCTCTCGGCGGATTAGGAGGTTGCAGGACTGACTGCCGAACGAGATGTGGGTTCGCCTGAGAAGTGTCTTGGCCAGCGTCTAGAGGCAACTTTGGCGGAGCTACAGGAGGGGTTAGAACAGCTGGTGCGCCCGCTTGAGTGATTGGTTGCGTTGGTTGGGAGGTCGTCACGATTGGTACTTCGTCCTGGCTGGCTGTGACTGAGGTCCTATGTGTCGTTGCTTGAGTCGTCGCCTGGCCCTCTATTGGTGTTCCCGACCGTGAAGTAGGCGGTGTCATACCAGGAGCCCAAGGCTTGAATTTTGGCGGTTGAGATCCCGCATTAGTTGGCTTGCGACTGATTTTGAACTGCTGCTGTGGAACACCGACTTGGACGGCAGTAACAATAGCAGCTTGGGGTTGAGCAGACGGTCCAGGCGTTGGAACAGTCGGAGGCAGATTTGCCTCGCCTGTCGATGAAGGTACTGGAGGACTGGGCGTCTGAACTGGAGCCGGGGACGAGGGGTGGAAGGGCGCAAATGCACGCGGTTGACCAGCGCCTTGTTGGATGAGGGGTTGCGAGGTTGATACTTGAGCGGGAACCGAAGGTCCTAGCGGCGTTGGCGGTCTATTAGGGTCATCGTCGTCTCTTGGCTGGAAGGGATAGACTCTCTGGACAGGTGTGGTCTCTACCCGCCTGGGACGGGGTGGTTCAAGAGAAGCGATTCTCTCGGATGTGGGACTTTGGGCGGGAAGCTCTGCAACGCCAGCCTGGGCTAAGAAGGTTTCAATCGGCGCAAGGACAGTGTTATCGGCCATCTCGACGGGGTCGGGATGGAGCTCAATGTGAGCCATGGCGGTCATCTCGGAAGGCATTTCCGCTAGTTTGCCAACCGGATCGAACGGGGTGGTCTCGGGAAGCTCATGTGGGGGGACGCGGTTGTCGGGCGCGGGGATATCGGCGGATGCTGGCTCCGGCTCCTTCGGTTGAACTTCTTGGGCAGCGGTAGGAGGGAGAACGATGTCGGCGTCGACTGTAAAGATGGCGTGGGTTGTCGGGACTGCGGGCTTTTCGGGCGGTGACGGTGTTGGAGCTTCAGACACTTCGACAACGGGGGTACCCTTAGAAATAGACGGCGTTGCGACAGAGCTCTCTGGAGGAGAGGCCGTAAGTCCCTTGTCCGCTTCAAGCCCGGCTTTCTCTTCTGGTCTCTTCCCTTTAAGCACAGATGCTTCGGCCTCCTCTTCCTCTACCAATGGGCTAATATCAGTATATGGCCCCGGGCCTAGGTACATGAGGCTCTCGGGCTGGAAGTATGCCGTGCCGTCGTCATCGTCATCGTCGAAATCGCCATCCCAAGCGGTGCTCACTGGCCCGCCAGTGGCGCTCATCACCGGTGCCCGATTATTTCCATGTGAGCTGCCTGCGACACCGGTCACGCCTTGCGTCGTCGCTTTTCTCCTTATTTGCTGCTGGCTTTCGAGCCTCTCTTCGGGCGCCAGAGCGGGTGCTGGCGCGGCGGCGTCTATGTACTGGGGGAACTCGTCGCCTTCCTTGGGGAAGGTAAACTGGACCAGCCCGGTCGGCTTGTAGCGATAGAACCATCGGTTGCCATCGTAGTCGATATCCCAGCCTGGGGGAAGGTTGGACATGGCCGGAGAGACGTCGGACGAAGTCGAGCGAGGGATCTAGATCGAGGACGAGCGTAGTACTAAGAAGTATACATGTGCGACAAAGAGCTCGAGGTGGAGAGCAACCAGGATCAATGGCAGCACTGCACTAGAGGCAATCAAAGAAGAGCATTCGCCATGCAAGCAAGAGGATGGAGTTCAAGAAACAGCACACAAAATAATTTGAGAAGAGGAGAAACGGAAACGCGCGTGGTCTACAGAAAAAAAAAAAAAAAAAAAAGTAGAAAGTATTGAAGAAAGTCCTGGTCTCGGAGCCAGAGGTTGGAGTTCGAGTTCCGAGTTCAGGCCAGAGCGAACAAGGCGCAGCAACACCCCTGCAACAAGAATGCAAGAAGCTGCAAGACCAATGCTACAAACGGACAGCCTCTGCACAGCCTTGCCTCGATCCAAGCTAATATTTGACGCATAGTGCGCCCAACCGTTCCGTCCAAGGAAGAACGTGGCCCACACCATCCGACGCCATGTCTTCAATCGGAGATGAAATGACACGGTTTTAGCCCGTCAGACCATTGTGCCGGGTGTCTTCTTGCACGCCAAACACACCAGGCTAATATTAAATCGTCGAAGATCAAGCATGGGGAAGGTGGTGCGCGTTTGGCTGGAGCTGCTGGATCGCCAGCCCGCCAGCGGGGTTTGGCTAGCCCATGGGCCATTGAAAGAAGTAGCCTAAGTAGGCAGACTTAAAGGGTTGGTTGGGGCGCCAGGATCGGGTAATGTTGCATCTGAAGTTGGGGGCCTGTCTGATATTGGCGTGATTCCATTGGCCTTTCGCAGCCAATTTCGTCTGTTCGACTCTGTGATATTTTTAGATGGAAAGAACTTGGAAGGAACTCCGCCGCTGTCAAATACCACGATACAAGGTACTTTGTCACAGTCCTCGCAGTCCCTGTCCCAACGCAGAACGGGGGCCGGGAAATTAGTGGGCTTCAATTGTCTCGACCAACTGGCAGGGCCCACTGAACTCCATCGACCCGCTACAACTATGTAATGTGTATAGGATCTTAGGGATTCTGGACGGTATCAATCATTTCAGTCCAACTCTTCGGTGTCGAAGACGGGATGACCTTGACCATAGAACCGCCGCTCAGCCGTAGGCTTCCTAAAATTTAGGTCAAGCTGCCATCAACCTGACGGGATCAATGATCATCAGGGCAAGTTGTTAGTTAACCTCATGTTAAATGTCAATAAATCGACCGCACCACTCAATCTGCTTTCAGTTAGCTCCGTGATGAGCAGGGAAGCGTACTTTTCAGTGGACAACGTAGATTAGAACATTGGGGGTCTTGGTCCCGACCACCGCCAGTCGAATGAGACGAGAAATTTCGTAAGACGGACAAACTACGCTGCAATTATTCTCTATTATTGGAACGGCCAAGGTAAACTAGTCCACTTTTTGTAGATTATCTCTTGGACTCCTTCGCAATAACACCGCCCTGGCACCTCTTCTCCCTGCATTCGAGTTCCTTCCTCCTCCACGAAGGAGATACGTCATCATCTTGACTATGCATCAAAGCGGCAGTTCTTCCAACTCCCGACATAACGATGAATACCAATTTATCGGGTGTACTGCTTAACTGCGGCACCCCTCCCCACGACACTTTACCCGACACCACCCACAATTGAATTGTGCCGATGCGCTAAACCCAATTGAGAGCTTTCCCAAGGGGCCAGCTCAGCCTTTCCCAGATCTAGATCCGTCTCGAAGCAACAAAACATTGACTTGGATTTTGATGTCCTGTCTTTCTGCAAGACCTCCCATTCAACCCATCTGCGACGGATTGAGCTTCCTCTGACGATTCCTGAGAAGGCCGGGTCTTCGTACATCCCCCGATGTTTTTTGCATCCTGGTGATTCCTTTTCTAAGTGTTTTATTCCTTCCTTTCGTCTTTGGACAGCCAGCGTGTCCTGCTTCCCGCCTTCTCGAGGCGCATCCTAACCATGTGGTCTTCCCCTCGTGCCCGTGCAATGCCACGGTCATGGGCAGGCCTCGTCTATCTTTTAGTTGCATTCAGCTTGTTCATCCCCGTCTGTAAGTTTTGTTTCCCATTCTCTCCCGTCCTTCCTATCCCCATGAGCTTCCTAGGCGCAAGAGCGCCGCCGTACTGACAATCCCCTTTCCCATCTGCAGTCACCGTCAAGGAAAACGACTTCAAGAAATGCCATCAATCCGGCTTCTGTAAACGAAACAGAGAATACGCAGACTCCGCCGCCGCCGCGGGCTCGACATGGGCCGCACCCTACAACCTCAACGCCGATTCCATCTCCTTCAAAGATGGCCAACTCCAGGGCACCATTCTCAAGACCCTCGCCGACGGCGCCGAATCAATCCGCCTACCGCTTACCGTTTCCTTCCTCGAGTCCGGTGTCGCCCGTGTCACAGTCGATGAAGAAAAGCGCCAGAAGAATGACATTGTCCTCCGGCACGACAGCCAAGCTCGTAAGGAGCGATTCAACGAGGTCGAGAAGCTTGCCATTGTTGGCGGCTTGACCCTCGACAAGGACGCCAAGGTCACTTCCCAAGACTCGAACGGCATGGTCATTCAATACGGAGGGTCAAAACACGAGGCGCACGTCAACTTCTCGCCCTTCTCGATCGACTTTAAGCGCGACGGCGTCTCCCACATCAAATTCAACGACAAGGGCTGGATGAACGTCGAGCACTGGCGACCAAAGGTCGATAAACCTGAGCCGGAGAAGAAGGAAGGCGAGGAGAACAAGGATGAGGAGCCTCAGAACGACGAAGAGAGCACGTGGTGGGAGGAGACGTTTGGTGGAAACACCGATTCCAAGGCCAAGGGACCCGAGAGCGTGGCTCTCGACATTACCTTCTCGGGCTACAACCACGTCTTCGGCATCCCCTCTCACGCCACCTCCCTGTCCCTCAAGGAGACCCGCGGCCGTGAGGATGGTCACTATTCTGAGCCGTACAGGATGTACAACCTCGACGTGTTCGAGTACATTCTCGACAGTCCCATGACCCTCTATGGTTCGATCCCCCTGATGCACGCCCACAACAAGGACTCGACCGTTGCCGTGTTTTGGCTCAACGCAGCGGAGACTTGGGTCGATGTCACCAAGTCCAAGGACGCGACGAACCCCAACGCTCTAGGTGCCGCGACCAAGACCAACACCAATACTCACTGGATCTCCGAGAGCGGGCTCTTGGACGTCTTCGTCTTCCTCGGCCCCACTCCCAAGGGCATTTCCAAGGTCTACAGCGAGCTCACCGGCACTACTGCCATGCCGCAGGAGTTTGCCCTCGGCTACCATCAATGTCGATGGAACTACGTCTCCGACGACGACGTCAAGGATGTCAACCGTAAGATGGACAAGGCTCGCATGCCCTACGATGTCATCTGGCTCGATATCGAATACACCGATGACAAGAAGTACTTTACATTTGACAAGGACAGGTTCGTTGATCCAATTGGCATGGGCGAGACGCTTGAGAAGCAGGGCCGCAAACTCGTGACCATTATCGACCCCCATATCAAGAATACCGGCGACTATCACGTCGTGTCGGAGCTCAAAGACAAGGACCTTGCCGTCAAGAACAAGGAGGGCAATATTTTCGACGGATGGTGCTGGCCTGGCTCCTCGCACTGGATCGACAGTTTCAACCCCAAGGCAATTGACTGGTGGAAGAGCCTGTTCAAGTACGACAAGTTCAAGGGCACCCGCGAGAATACTTTCATCTGGAACGACATGAATGAGCCCTCGGTGTTTAACGGACCCGAGACGACCATGCCCAAGGACAACCTTCACCACGGTAACTGGGAGCACCGCGACGTGCACAACCTCATGGGAATGACGCTTCACAACGCCACCTACCAAGCCCTCCTTTCGCGCAAGTCCGGCGAGCTCCGCCGACCCTTCGTCCTCACGCGTTCTTTTTACGCCGGTTCTCAGCGCTTCGGCGCCATGTGGACGGGCGACAACCAGGCCTCCTGGGACCACCTGGGCGCCGCTATTCCTATGATTCTTAGCCAGGGTATCGCGGGCTTCCCCTTCTCCGGTGCCGACGTCGGTGGTTTCTTCGGAAATCCCGATAAGGATCTCCTCACGCGATGGTACCAGTCGGGCGCCTTCTACCCCTTCTTCCGCGCGCACGCCCACATTGACTCGCGCCGCCGCGAGCCGTACTTGACCGGAGAGCACTACAACACTATCATTTCCTCGGCTCTCCGACTCCGCTACAGTCTGCTCCCAGCGTGGTACACGGCCTTTTTCCACGCCCACCGCGATGGCAGCCCCATCGTCCGGCCCATGTACTGGACCCATCCCACTGAGGAGAGCGGCTTCACCGTCGACGACCAGATCTTCCTCGGCAGTACGGGTCTGCTCGTCAAGCCTGTCGTCGAGAAGGATAAAGTCACGGCCGACGTCTACATCCCCGACGACGAGGTCTACTACGACTACTTTACTTATGACGTGCTCCCCACGCAGAAGGGCAAGACAGTCACCGTCGACGCGCCGCTAGAGAGTATTCCTCTCTTCATGAGGGGCGGGCACATCTTCCCGCGCCGCGATCGGCCCCGAAGGTCCAGCGCGCTCATGAAGTTCGACGACTACACGCTCGTGGTGTCCGTTTCCAAGGCGGGCACCGCCAACGGAGAGCTCTACGTCGACGACGGTGATTCGTTCGACTACGAAAAGGGCCAGTACATCTACCGCAAATTCGCCCTCGATGGAACTTCCATCACCTCCGTCGACGGCGACGGCGATTCCAAGACGGCCGTGAAGCCGGGTACCTGGATGAAGCAGATGAAGGACGTCGCCGTCGACAAGATCGTCATCGTCGGCGCTCCGGCCTCGTGGGATAAGAAGGACGTCGAGGTCGAGTCGCGCGGCAAGACTTGGACGGCGCCTGTGCAGTATTTCAAGGGCAAAGGGGGTAAGGCGTCGTTTGCCATTGTTGGAAGGGTTGGTGCGGCGATTGGGGAGGACTTTACTGTAAGGGTTGTATAGAGAGCGTTTGGGCTGTTCTTGCTGCCTTGCATTTAGCTGGGGTATTTTGACCTAACTAGGGGTCAGATAGAATTGAATTATGTTACGTCAATATTTTCGAATTGCCCCTTGAAGTGACGGTGCCGGATACCAGAGATGTGCGGCCCATCCAGGTCAAAGTCCAAAGTTTGTTCCAATGATGCAAGGGACATCATGAGGTGTGTGCTGTGGTATGCATGTAGCGAGGGTATACGAGAATGGGGGAAACACCCCTCAAACTGGGTCCATCAACTTAGCGCGGGGCAGTCGCTCCTCCATGACGACACAAGAGACACAAGAGGTCGATCAGCGTTACAAGCTTGAGAAGACACTAACATCAAGCTCGAATAAGATACCCCCCCTTCGTACTCGTCGTGCAGATTTACTCCGTTCGAAACATTGGGGTTCTAGCTCAAGCTTGACTATACTAGATTCCCATCCGAGCTGGTTCTTCCCCGCGAAGCGATGACAAGGACAGCTTTCGTGACGGGCGCGACTGGCCTGCTGGGTAGGCAGCTCGTCAGGGGGTTTGAGGACCCAGGTAGAGATTGGAGTGTTAAGGGGACGGGGCTGAGTAGGGCGGATGGGGTTTCTGTGCTGCGCGTTGATCTTCAGAAGGCGGACGAGGTTGAGGCAGCTCTTGATACAGTCAAGTACGGAAACCCTCTCTGCATTCTCTTTGAACCAGACCAATCCTCCATGGCCTCTATAATGTGCTAATTCTATTCTTTTCTTATTTCAGACCCCAAGTCATTGTCCACAGTAAGCTGCTCACTTCCTTAAAACCCCATATCTACAGAAACAAGAAATTCACAAACGCCTCCTTCAGGCGCAGCAAACCGCTTCCCCGACAAAGTCGACAAAGACCCCTCGGGGACCAAAGCCCTCAACATAACCGCCACACGCACCCTTGCCCACCTCTGCGCCGCCCGCTCCATCCTCATGATCTACATCTCGACCGACTACGTATTCCCCGGCCGCCCCGGCGAGGCGCCATACGACGTCGACGCGGAACCTTCGCCGACGAACCTATACGGCGAGACGAAACTCGGTGGAGAGCGGGCCATGTTGGAGCAGTTCGAGAGGGCGGGGAAGAGAGGGTGGGGCGTGGTGCTTAGGGTGCCGGTGTTGTACGGGGAGGCGGAGGTGCCGGAGGAGAGTGCGGTGAATGTTTTGTTGAATGCGGTTTGGGGGGCGGCGAGAGGGGGGGATAAGGTGAAGATGGATAATTGGGCGGTGAGGTATCCGACTAATACGCAGGATGTGGCACGGGTTGTGGCCGGTAGGTTGATTTCCTTTCTTTCCAACTTTCCCCGCGTTTCCTCGAGAGTAGAGTGGACTTACATTTGGGACATGAACAGACGTTGCGACGAAATATCTCGACACGCAGGATAAGTCGACATTACCGCCCATCCTCCACTTCTCGAGCGAGGACAAAACGACGAAATACGACATGTGCCAATTATTCGGACGCATCATGGGGATCTCGACGGAGAACGTGATACGGAACGACGAGGGGAATGATCCGTCGGCCAGCGTCCAGAGGCCGTATGACTGTCATTTGAGCACCCGGGCGTTGAAGGAGCTGGGGATTGATGTTCGGACGGTGGAGTTTGAGCATTGGTGGAGGAGGGAGTTGACGTTCAGGAAGTAGGGGTTCGGGTGTTGCGGAAGAAAATGCGTTCCAGACCCTGACGAAAGACGAAAGGGATCACGGTCTTGTGTCGTAGGGCCGACGAGTTCGGGTTGGGTACGTTCGCGATGACGACAGGCGGCTTATTAGTCCGTTGTCTGAGACAGAGCGTGTGGCGATGTCTCAGGGCCGACGAGTGAAGGAGAAGAGTTCAATGTCGGATGTGGTGTTTGTTCATGATGATGGAACAAATATCACCAAGACAACATCTCAGTTTCACACATAATCTCTCCAAGACGACACTATTTCCGGCGACGTCGGACCCTTGGTTCTTCAGTCCCATTAATGAATCCATTGATCAATGACATTTTAAATTCAGGGATGAGTCGCCCGCCAGACTAGACCCCGGACCCATAATCGTGGACCCCGACCAGCAGCAATTGTAGCCAACCATGGTTTCAAAGAGAGATGGCAATCTAAGCGTTGTTCATGCGCTTTTACGACTGGATTTCGTCGCATCAACATCTTTTTCGTAAGAGTACAAGTAAAACTGGCAATTATTGGCGCTCGCATCAATTTATATATATGTGTGTCGCGTGCGCGTGTCCAAGCACTTTACTTCGCACTTCATCTCATTCTTCGAGGCAAAGCGAGACGTGATGAGACACGAACCTCCCGAAGAAAAAGCAGCGAAACACTGAACAAGAAGAAAGTCATCTTCCATCTCCGATCTTTTCCTCGTCTCAATCCCCCGGAGTAGGCAATTGTCATTCGAACCCAGAGCTGGAAACGTCGAAAAAATCATCATCGAGTCCGCAGCTGAAAAATAAAGGTTCCAATCCCGGATCCAACCACGAGCCTTCTCGAACGCTGTTTACGCAAGCTTGAATACCCTCAGTCGCTATCTTCAGTATTGGGAAGCCACTGAGCAGCTAGAGCCTCCATGTCGTGTTAGCCAGCGGTTCGACCCCGTGCTGGACTCGACAAAAGACATCACGGCTGCGCCGAGGAGAACCATCGTCATTTCGCCGATTTGATGCGCAGGTGCAGCGCAACTGCAGCATTAAAGCACACTACTCTTCACTAGATCGCCACCGACAGCCTGGCTGGCTAGCGACATCGAGATTCCCTCTTTTTAGTGGCCAACGATACATATTGACCCGAATCACTTCACCTGCTTCGGGTTCCCTATCCAGTCTCCCCCCGCCTTGGCAAGCCTAATTGATCCTCTTCGATTCGTTTTTGCTTTTTCTTTAATAGAAGAGGTCTTAAGAGCGGCTCTATTCTCCTCTCCTTCATCCATCCAATCTCGATAGATCCAAGACATACCATCTCTCAAATCTCCGCGAGAGTCTGTTATTGTCTCGGAAGATATCTCCAAGTCAACGCAGGGTGTTTTCCCGTCTCCGATCGCCGCCGTCCAAAAGGGCAAAAAGGTGAGAGAGAGAGAGGGAGAGAGATCCCAGATCAGATCTCTCACCGGTTCTGCCAGTCAAGCTGAAGTGTATGCAGGAAGTACGTGTCGTGCTGCTGTGCAATTGCGTCGATCGTCCATTCCTGTCCTGCGCTCGAACCAATCGAGACATCGCCTTCACCCACCTGAACTTAGCAGCAAACCATAGACGAAGCGCAAGAAAATCAAAGTTCAGGGTCCGCGGTCCGTCCGATCTTTCTTAAGCTCGTTGACGTCAGTCTGGCGAGTTCGGTTTTTCGATTTCAGCTTCGATTTCGACTTCGATCGATCACAAACCTCGATCATTGATCGTGTTTCTATTCCTGCCCTCCCTTGAAACCTTAACTTTGAACCTTAGCGCAAATCCCCCAGTCTCCCTCCCAGTCTCCCCAGTCCATTCTATTCCCAATCCCAATCCTCCCATTCTCCATCGTCCTCGCTAAACCCGAAAAAGCAGTCGAGTTCCCAAGGAACGGACCCAGCGGTGGCGCCATCATTCCGGCATCTTGATGGGGGGCATGTGGATTCTGGAAGATCCTGCTGCAAGTTTTAATCTTAACAGCGTCACATCGTCGAACTAAAATTATCGAGATTCGATCAATCAGTTCGATTCCTTCTGTTACAAGGAGGGAATTAAAACAGCGGGGAGGAACGGCTGAATGGAATTTGCGAAAATGGAAGACGCAGGTACGCGCAGTAATAATAATTCCAAGCTGACGGCGACAACGACAGCGACGGCGACGAAAAACATGGGCACGAGTGCGACCGCGACTGCGACTGCGACTGCCCCGGCGCTGGCGGTAGGCTCCATCGCTCCTGCCGCTTCAGCTCCAGCTTATTTCTCTCGATACCGATCACGACGCCACCAGAATAATCAGAATAATGCTACCAATTCCAATGCCAATGCCAACACCCATGCCAATGCCGCTCAATCTCATTTCAGCGATGCCCAGAGTCCAAGTCTGACCCACGCCCACGCCCACGCCCACGGCCCCATGCATGCAATGGTTCCACAAGCACAACCACAAGCACAAACACGAGCACAAACGCAAGAAATCGTCCCGTCTTCAGACTCTTCTGCGCCCATCTCCTCCTCCACCGCCACCCCTTCTTATTCTTCGCCCACCGCCGCCGACGTCGACACTAGTGCCCACACCGACACCGCCCGCACGATTCCCAGCCTGCACAAGGCGCCATCGCGATACAGACGGCGGTCAGCCAGCTTCGCGGGCACAGATTCCAGCGGAGGCGCAACCAGCGTCGTCGACACCTCCAGCAACACTAATAATAATTCCAACCACCTGAAGCCAAGGCCAAGGAATGCCGATGCGCCGGGGTCAGGATCGGCGCCATCCACGCGAGATCCATCCCACGCAGGAGAACCACCACTCCCGCCCCCTGTTCCACCGCTGCCTTTCCCTGCCATTACAGCGTCGTCAGCTTTATTACCCCTTGGTCCGCGATCCACCAATTTAAACTCGTTCGTCACGCGATCTGCAGAACCTCTCTACAGGAGCGGAAACGAAAACATCGTCGCAAAAAATCATCATCACTTTTATGAAATTCACCACCGCAATCACGACGACATCAACGACGACTACGGCGACGACGAGCTAAAGAGGACTCCAACCGTGCGCACTAGAGATTCGGGCAAGTCCTTTCGCGAACGGACGACGGAAACCCTCCGCTCCAATTATCCCTCCCAAGGCACGAGCACGAGCACGAGCACGAGCAAGCCAACCACCGCTGTCGCCGACAACAACAAGATGACCACCTCGACCACGCGCTGGGTCGATGCTCCCACGAGCTTTGGCGGATCGCAGCCTGAGATTCGGAGATATCACAATAACAACCACCATCACCAGGAACACACCACATCAGTACCACTCGCATCGCCCAAGTCGAAAACGAGGAGTCCAATTTTTGCTTTCCTTTCGAGGAGTCGGAAAGCTGATCAGAATTCCGCTTCGAGTTTGCCGTCTTCGCCTGCTTCTTTGCCTACGTCGCCACAGGCGAGTCGGACGAATATGGCTCCCGCGAATTATATCGCTGCTGGTGGGAAGGGCATCGTGCCGCAGATTGATGCCCCTGTGAGCGCGAGCAATGCCGGTGAAAGAGTTTGTTTCCTCCCTTATATTCGCCCCTCCCTCTGCTACTTTTCTCCTATCCCTTGTTTCTTCGCTAGAGCAGGGTATTTTGGGATTTGTTGCTAACTCTGCCCAGCGTGTCGTCGTCCGCTGCATGAACTCCTCCATCACCCTCCCCGTAAAAACGGACACAACCCCCGTCGACATCCTCCACTCCGCCGCCAACCTCATCACCCACAAAATCCGCCCAGACACCAGCATCGTCGTCGAATCCTACCTCCAGTACGGCCTGGAGCGACGCCTCCGCCGCTACGAACTCGTCCGCGACGTCATGAACTCGTGGGACCGCGACAACCTCAACGCCCTCGTCGTTCTCCCCGACGGCATCACCTCAACCACAACCACTAATCCTAAAAATCCCGATCCCGTGCCCGATAACGACGAGCTTCTAGAGATCGACGCCGTGCCGAGGACTTACGACGCGCCTTACGCCTTCACGCTGCAGTTGTACTGTTGTCCGCGCGTGGGTAAGTGGGTGAAGCGCATCGTCACGCTACTCGACAGCGGACAGATGTACGCGGCGAAAAAGCCCGGCGCGAAGCCGTCGGACAAGGACTCCGTCTCGCTGTGCCACCTGTCCGATTTCGACCTGTACACGCCCACGGAGCACCAGCTTCGCAAAGTGCTCAAGCCGCCCAAGAAATACTGCTACGCCGTCAAGAGCCAGCAAAAGTCCAACGTCTTCCCCACGGGGGAGAATTTCGTGCATTTCTTCTGCACCGACGACGCGAGGACGGCGCGGTTGTTCAAGGAGCAGGTCCACGGGTGGAGGAGTTGGTATCTCGTCAATCGCAAGATCGACACGGGACGGCCGCCTACGAGGGATGCGAGCGGCGGAGGGGGTCTTGTGAGGAAGGCGTCGACGAGCAAGCCGAGACAGTCGATGGATAACTCGCCGTATGCTATTGGGTCGTTCAAGCCGCTCATGGACATGGATATTTTCGATAAGGCGTATGATGATCCTACGCAGCAGCAGCAGCAACAGCAGCAAACTCCCGGTTCACCTCCGAGGGAACGGAAGCGTTTGTCGAAGGGAAGCGTCCGCGGCCGGTCCGCGTCGAACCACTCGGGACCCAACGCCAACGCCAACGCCAACGGGCTCGTCAACCTCGAGCAGGAGCCAGACTTCGACGCCAAGGGCCTCCTAGGCGAAAAGTACGAAGAGCGCAAGCTCGAAAGCCTCCGGCGCACCGAAACACACCGCCGTCGCATATCCTCCGAGGGCCCCTTCACCGAAGGTCCCAGTCTCCTGAACAGCATCTCCCAAGAACAGTCCGATCCCCTGCGCAGATCCGACTCGCGGTACCGGCCCTCGACGGCGCGGTCCACGGCGGCGGAAATTCATCGCCAGCGTAGTCTGCGCCGGCCGGGTAGTCCCACGTCCATCCGCACGACGAACCGCGCGCCCTCCGACCATTACCAACAACAACAGCAGCAACCGCCTCCCATGCCGAAACCGCTCCTCGACTTTACCGAAAACAGGGAAGAGCCAGCGGCGTCCTGGAGGACCCAACGAGGAGGCCAAGGTGTCCGCGCCCCCGTCGGCGTGCCCCTCGTAGACCTGGCCACGGGCCGTCCGGCGAACAAGTACGACGTCCCCTCTTCGACGCGTTCCTTGTCCACGCGCACGAGGGCCCCTTCGTCGAGCGCATCTTCCTCCCACAACACCGCGGGACAACACCACCATCAGCACCAACAACAGCAGCAGCAGCAGCAGCAGCCATTCCACCACTACGCGAGATCGCCGCAGGGAAACGAGACGTTGCTGGGCGCGTTGGCGAGGAGCCAGTCCGTTGCTTCGAGCTCGTCGAGGTATCATGCGAGGTATAATCGGCACGAGGAGGAGCCGGCCGTGCCCCCTTTGCCGGGGATGGTGGGGGGTACGTTGGTTGGGAGGATTGAGGCGAGGCAGGCGGGGACGAGTAGAGGGCGGAGTGGGACTGTGAGATAGGAGGCACATCTTTGCTTTTTTCATGACTCCTTTTTCTAGTTTAGGGTGAGGATTTGAATCGGCAAGGGTCGGTTTTGGATTAAGGGGGGGGGATGGGATTGATAGAGAGTTATCTTACGAGTGGAAATGCCCGTTCCTGATGCTTCGACGGTTGACGGTTGGCGATTGAATCGGGCAACCAAGAAAATGGCCGGCTTGGAGAGCTGGTGATGGGTTTTGTTCATGGGACGTTTGTCATGTTGCATGTCTACGACAACTTGTTCACTTCGCATATGCCCATATTTGGCACTTTTTTCTTTTCCTCCTTCAATTTCTTCATTATCTCATGCTAGACAGTTGCCCTCCGATAGCTGTGGGCCACTTATCTTATTAAACTCGATTCCTTTACATTTCGTACTATTCCTTCTTCAACGTTGCTCGAATCGAATGCCCCAGTCGTATGCCAAACAAAAGCAAGTTCCCCTCCCTCAAAACGAAACATTTCTTTTTTTCCGTTTCCTCAATTACTTCGACCTCTTGTAAATCTTGTCCAGGAACGCCGTAAACACCGACTTCTTCAAGCCCTCGCTCTCATCCACACGATCAATCAACTCCCTAATCTCCTTCGCCCTCTTCTCCTCAAACTCCTCATACCGCTCCTTCAACTTCAGCTCATCGAACAGCTTCTTCACGACAGCCTCCTTCTCGGGGTCCTTGCGTCCGTAGTTCTCCTCGAGGACGCGGCGCTGCTCGGGGGTGGCGATCTCGAGGGCGACGTTGACGAGCCAGGAGCACTTGTTGTCCATGATGTCGGTGCCGATCTTGCCAATGTGCTCGGGGAGGCCGAAGTTGTCGAGGTAGTCGTCCTGGACCTGGAAGTATTCGCCCAGGGGGATCAGGATGTCCTCGGCCTGCTTGAGGTTCTTGGGGGTGGCGATGTCGAGGAGGTACAGGGCCAGCGCGACGGGGAGGTAGAAGGAGTACCACGCCGTCTTGTAGATGACGATGAACGAGTGCTTCTCGAGCGAGAAGTTGTCGAGGTTGACGCTATCCTCGGGGGCGGTGAGCAGGTCGGCAAGCTGGCCCATCTCCGTCTTGAAGGTGATGTCGTGGAACAGCTCGACGAGCTCAATGTAGCGCGGGTGCTGGCGGAAATACTTCTTCAGCAGCGAGTAGATGGCGGTCTCGAGCATGAAGGCGTCGTTGATGGCGATGAGGCCGACGCCCTCATGGCGGTACCAGCAGGGCTTGCCGCGGCGGGTGATGGAGCTGTCCATGATGTCGTCGGACACGAGGAAGAAGGCCTGCAGGAGCTCGGTCATCCAGCCTAGCGTGGCGGCTTGGAAGTATTGGTCTTCGGTGAGGGGCTTTTCGAGGAGGAGGGAGGTCGAGTCGGGGACGGACATGCCGCGGTTGCATTTGCCGCCGACGGTGTTGGTTTGGAGGGACTGAGAGGGAGAAGGGGGGAAGGGGTATTAGTTTTGGCCTTCTCGAGGGGACTCAAGTCCAATTGGGAGGAGAAAGATTGATGCTTTACCTTTTGATACCATTCTAGGTACGATTTAGGGAGGCCGTAGCTCGAAGCCTGCTCGAGGAGGTCCTTTTCGAGCTTGGGGAACACGTCCTCGAATTCCTTGAGATTCGTCTTGCGCGCCATTTTCGTAGAGGATCTCGATCGATTTGGGGGAAAGGGGGGGTTACTGGATTTCCTTTCGTCGGTGTAGTTAGAAACAGGAGAGAGTCGACTGGACTAGTGAGGAGGCTCAAGATCGACGTTGGGAAGGTGGAGAATGGTGAAATTGGACCCTTGAATTCGTTGTTGAACCTTGTTGAATCTTGCCTCGACAATTTCTCGGGGAGCGCGGGGTCCGATTTTGGGAAGATTGGGAAGCGGGGCAGGAGCAAGGGACGAACAATTGAAGGAGGAAGGAGGGGCAATCATCGGGACCAAAAAACGGTCGCCATCGTCTTGGTTCGCTCAGGGGCAGCGTTGCATGTAAACTTGTAAAACTAGCATTGGAGCGGTGTGGCAGGGCGCCTTGATTCGCCCATTAGGAGAATATTCCTCTGTCCATTGGGAGCAGTATATGGCTCAATGGCTCTATTGATGCTCGTCGTGCCTCAACCAGCTTCCATCAACCAACCACACCGACTCGCGTACTTCTTGATGCAGAAGTCAATGCCTCGTCTCGAAGACGCCGCTTCCATTTCACCAATTGACATCAATTGACTTGATTCAGTTTAGTTCTTGCAGGTGCAGTCACAGAAGGCGAGTCATGTGATGGGGCAGGCTTCTCTTCATTGAAGTTGGTGATGATGATGTTTCCATCAACTCAACCAGTTCACCACACCGCCTCTTGATTGCCAGCATAGGCTGGCCTCTGTATTGTCAAGGGCGCTTCAATTTGTTTGTTTCTATATAATAACAACAACCCGGTCCTTCACAGTCATGAGAAACCCCGTGTTAAATTCAGCGCAGCCCACTCTCTCAAACGCCCCTTTGCCAACATCTTCTTTGAGAAGTAGACCAAACACCCGCCCACCGAGGGCATCGGGCACTATTGTACCCTCTTCCCAGTCGGATCCAATAGACTCAGCAATAGGAAGTAGATAGACGAACCCTTCGACGAAACCATCGCTTATATCTACGTCAATCGGAATAGTGACCGTGTCCCGTCGACCCCAGGTCTCGGCGCAGAGCCGTAGCCGCCAACTAACCATGTTTTTATGCACGTCCGGGTTCTGCTTCTTATGCGGTCGGCTTTTCAGCACTTCCGTTATGGTAATTAAGTCCCTGTGCCGCTTTGCTTCCTCCTCTCCTCCACGGAAAGCATATCCCCGTAGTAGGTTCCCCGAGACGGTGAGCTTGGCGTCAGAAATGTTGCTCGCTTTGTTGTCCCCCGGCACAGCCCACGTAAGATCGAGGATTTGCACGAGCGGTTTCACCGGCAGTGGCGGGGCGAAGAAGAGACGCCGTCCATCGGGCGCCTGATTTTGATCCTTGTTCCGTATACGCACGCTCGCCCAGGACCAGGTTGGTGCACCGCATTCGGTTGTCCGGGTAACCACGCTGGGTATGGCATCAGTTATAACGCCCCACCAAAGGCACTTGAGGAGGTTGCTCTTCCAGATACCGCCGACGTAATCATCACGAAGGATCTGTGAGAGTCTCCCAGCTAAGGCGGATATGGCATGAAGACGATCGGACTCGAAAGATAGATTTCGGTTGCAGTATTCTGACACGACAGTAAACCATACTTTGAATACGTCGTCTCGCCCCTCCTGGTCTGTTTAGTATCAAAATTATAGGTTAGCAACGGGGAAGTCAAAGAAGTCGTGTTAGCAGTTGCAGAATAGTAATCCGACGACATACCTAATCGCTTTCCACTCGAGACTTCATCATACCGAGCTCGGAGGATCCCTCCCATGGTGCTCAAACTAGGGTCTCTCGAAATTTCAGTTGCCATGATAACTTCGAGCCGATCCGGGTTCGTCTGCGAGTCCTTCCGAATACCCTGCGGACAGCTCTCGGAAGCGCTCATCTCGGCACATTCGAAAGAAACCCAGTACGGGTCAAAGAAGAGCGTTCTTCTCGGGAATATCCTTTCCTGCAAGATCCAGCCCCGCGAGTCGAGGTGTGACTTGGCCGCCCGTAGAATCGGGGATACCTGCAGGACAACTTTTCGCGTCTTTCTAGCAAAAATAGGCGTGTTGATCGTAATTGGGAGATGGAATGGGCGCGTGGCCTCGCCATCGCGATCCTGCCAGAGCCCGCAGTCGTCACCGCCAAGCTCCGTCGACGCCGCGATGTTAAAGTCCGCGTTCTGGTAATAGTCGGCCATCTTTGGTATCTCGCGCTCTTTATCATCTTGGGAATCTTGGATGATGCAAAGGGAATCGATCCAGAGGTATCTAAAGCCGAGTTTCCTGGTCGTCGCGCACGCTTCTAGAAACGTTTTCGTGAGCGAGCTTGTCGGAATTCCCTTCTGGGTGTATTCGAGTTCGTTTGAGGAGTGCGTCGAACACGAGTGACCTGGCCTCCAACGATGGCTTAGAGTCGCGTATGATGGTCTGGTAATATCTAGCTTCTGGTCGATTGAAGAAACGAGAAGCACATGCCCAACATTGTCCCCGACTCTCGATACATCGAGTAGGCGCGCCGGATACACGGAGGATGCTCCGGAGAGCTTGTTTCCACAGGCTCGGTGGTTCTCCCCGCACATTGTAATCCAGGATCTCATGAGTTCCATACTGGCATCGCTTCCTGTTGATGTATCACGGCAAACTGCGCCGAGGGTCGGGCTGGTGAGCACAGTCTCATCCGCCACTGATTGATCGCTGCCTTCTTGTTCCTGACGAAAAGCTGACCTCGAGATTGCCATCGGGTTGTGGATTCGGAAACGGAGGTTCGGAAGGTCAGCGTGCTGAACGAGAAGACATTCGGGGGCATCGCCGTCGTTCAAACCAATCTCATCGTCAATGAAGTCAAATTCCCAATCATCATCGTTTTCGACCTTGTATCGGATGGCCAGAGAGATAGAAGTATTACCATCTCTGGGAGTGATCTGTCCTTGACGCATCATGACTCCGTACAGCGCCACGCAGAAGGTACATTGCCGCGATTCAGCCTGGAGCTTCAAGGATGCAAAATCCGGATGTACAACGGCTCGGAACTCGTCCGCTGAGTCTTCTCCTAGCGGATCAAAGGTGATGTTCTGACAATTATTGCAAATGCTCATGATGGACTCGCTGCTCGACTTAATCATATCTACTTAAAAGCAATCAGGTTGAAGCTGTGCCAGTTAAACGGAGAGGGGAGAGTGAGTTGAACGAGATATTTATACACCCGCCATATCGTAAACGGGACGTCAGGAAGCGGGCACATGAAGACGACATCTCCCAATTTGCATTGCTGGTGAAGGGCGGTGCTAAGTGTGTGATGGGGGCAGTCGCCAGCCTTGTCCCGGATCCAGATGCAACGTGGTGCCTGGAGATTGGATGAGGAACCGCCAACATGCATCGCGATTTCAGCTCTCCATGTGCGTATTGTTTGTTCAGCCAGAACCTGGTCCTGATGTGAAGTTTCGGACCTACTTCATAACCCTTCGCCTGCTACAAAGGTAGGTGTCTTCTTGTCTTCAACGATCTATAGCCGCCTCGGCCTGGGGTGGCCGGTTTCAACTACCAGGATCCGGATCATCTCGTCGTCTATGGAATACCTCTCAGGGCTTTGCTACTTCATGAACAGAGTGCCTAGATATAGTATGTCAGGAGACGCGTGTGGAATACCGCCCATAATAACTCAGCTCGAGGCTCGGTTGCCCGAAATGATTTCTGCTTTCTTGGAGTCTCAGGGCGCGGAACGAACTCATCCTCGCGAAATACTATCAGAACGCAAGAGTATTCAAGCTAAGTCCCTAATCACCGAGAAAAAGCATCATCCTATGACAACCGATCCGAAATGCCTCCTAGCTCCGTCAACGCGCCTACAATACCAAACCGCTCCGCCGACCTCGACGACGACTTTCTCGTGTTGAACAGCGACTAAATTCGACAAATCCAGCAGTCTCCACGACCCCATCAGCGCGTGCCAAACCGACCACGAAATGTATGAGCCTGGTGCCAAGATCCGAGATATGCAAGTTTAGTACCAGCCTAGGTATACTGGCCTGGATAGTTTTTCGTCTGGGCTGTCAGAACACCAACATCTCGATAGCTAGATTAGGGCCATACACTGAGAATACTAATAATAATAAGGGTCATAATAAACTTAGAGAATCAGAAACTCCAGTTCAAGACCTTGAGACGAGCGGAGCTGATGGAGTGGAACTTGGCGCTTTATAATGCTGCTGCGTTATGGTGAGCGTCAGACCCTGTCAGACCCCTCGCCCACTTCTTCTGAGAATGCCACGCCTCGCAAAACTCGATAAACTTAATCCTTCTACCTTGACATACTTGATAACTTTCTCTTCGACAAATGATGATAATGTGCAGGAGTGCTGTGTCCATTCTGAGCCGTAACCATTTCTCTTCACACTACCACTACCCCACTCAGGAGATTGGAACCGGCGCACCACGTTGATCGTGTCTGCAAGGCTACGCTCCGTACCGCTAACAGACCCAAACACTGGGAGGAGACCATTCGTGTGCATCTCCTTCGTAAGAGCACCTAGAAGTATAGATGAACATTCAAACGAGCACCCCATGTGGTTTCCACGCAAATGCTCCAAAAGGAAGCGAAGCTGGACGAGGATCCGGTCGATTAATCCAATGCGACGGCAGTTGAGTTCCTCTGTTATAGGTTAGCCTCCGCACCGAAAAGTCTCTGCTAGATTACTTGCCAATGACAGATGGAATTGGAAGACTCAGCGATGAAACTTCTCCTGGACTCTGCTCTATCGCTGTTCTAGTCACCTCCTCGAAGACATCGTCTTGGATGAAGACATAGGAGATGAAAACCCAGAGAACGAGATCTCTATCAAAATGCACCGGAAGTTGGTTCCTGAGTTTCTGGATCCACATATCGGAGAAGACTTCAATAACTTCATGGCACTTGTAATAGTCGACTAGAAGGGCAATCTTCGCCAGCATCTCAAGGCTGACGATTCTAGGCACGCTTCGAGTTTGGCCATGGACGGCGTGCATGAGGATCGTAAGGGCTTCCTCGTCCCAGTGTTGAGAGTATATGTATCGGCAGCCATCTGCACTGGTAGCCGCTTCCTTCCAGGCGCAAGTGAGAAGGTTTCTAAAGTAGGCTGAGGCCAAGATCAAGTGCCGTGATGAGACGCGTAGTCGTACCTCTCCGACGGCTACGCCGGTGTCTTCTTCGAGTGTATCTTCTGTGGCTGGCGTTTCTATAGGCTGGTCGAGCGCCTCTGTTGGTGGCGGTTCTGACACGTCTAGCGGATCGGAGAGCAGCTCAACGACAGCATTTCAGTCTCAGCGTAAGATATAGTGGTGGCAGCTTAAGAAATGACATACCTGTGCCTTGCCCCTCTTGGCCTTCTTGGCCTTCTTCTTTCTTACCAAGCCAAAAGAGGGTGTAGAACTGAGTTTTTCCTGCTCGTCCCAGACGGCAAAGGGTGCATTGGGATTGCGTAAAATTAGAAGGACATCGCCGTCAGGATCAAACTCGCGATATGACCCATCCATTAGGCTATTTTGCTAAACCCTCTTCATAGAGAGCAGTCGTAGAACTGTGCTTTAGCGATGGGGCTGTAGCAATCAATCGCCGATCGTGTGTGTGGTGTACAGAGAGGGCCTGCTTAATGTTCTACAGCCCAGATGTATTTGGAGGATGTCGGCCCGCGAATCTGACGTGAATTGCCAGTGTACAGCTTGGATATGTCGGAACTATTCAGGGGACTGGAAGAACGATTCAGATTATGATTGAGCAGTCGAGGACGTATTTCGCTTCTATCAAGAGTCGTTCATCAGATACACTGGAAAAGGCGGTCCATAGATTTTCCGGTAGGTTAGCTTTGCAAGCGGTTGCTGGGATCGAGGTTGATGTTGGGAAACAATCTCTGATCACGGATCGCACAGTGGCGCTGTCGGCGGTCGACTATGCGGACAATGTTTTATTATCAGGCTGCTCGCTCGAGCTTTGGAAAAGCTAGGGATAACATCAACCGCTCATAGGATTCCTGCAGAGCGGCCTGGCGCGTTTACTTCGGCAGGGAAGATTGGGCCGTGATGGTTAACTGCCCAAAATGTGGATCGCGAATGTCTTCCGCTATTTGCGTTGGCCATTCCAAGGGATCCATCAGTCTGCCGATGCAAGCGGGATGCCCACTCTCGCCCGGATTGGTGGTGGCCCGGAGGGGATAGACGCGGGAGGCCAACCAACCCCGTACGCTCCGTGTTCATCCTGCCTGCTAGGGTCTTCCCGTCGCACCCTAGTGGGTTCTCAGTGTGAGCTTGGTTCCTCTCACCAGGCGCCTTTTCCGCGAATGTAGGCCATACGACAGGATTACTCCCCGCATGATTTTGGTCTGCCTGCAGCCCAGAGTGAAAATGTCGGCCGTGCCAGCTTGCGGAAACTGCAATTCGATGACCCTAGATTCGACGTGCGACTACGTCTCTCGGGATTTTCCTGCTCTACAGACTCGGGGTCCCGGAGGAAGTTTTTATGCCCAGCATCTAATTTGACGCGAACAAGCTGAGCGGAGCGGTAAGAAGAAAATGGTGCGAGCATCCCAAGTGTCGAGACCTCAAATTTCAACACCTCAACCACTTCTAGGACCACGTTCAGGAAGTCCGTGGTGTTACGCCGCGGTCGTGAGAGCAAGTCAACAGGGGCGGCAACGAAAGGAACGCGGCCGCCAAATGGTGAGGAAACAGCGCAAGTTCGCCTAATCCTAATCTACCAGCTCTGGTATCCGGGCGACAGGTTTGCCGCGAGGACGGTGACGCACCCTCGTACATGGATGAGATCAAAGGGTGATCGAAAGTTGGCATACAATGGCGAACGGCCCGATCGGGGGGCCGTCTATCGGGCAATGCAGGTACAGACAGCGTTGAGAACAACACTTGCTACCCAACAGCTAGGACGATGCCAATAGAGGCGCTTTCTCATCCAGATTAGCCACACCTACTCATGAACCTTGACGAACTCCCACAGGGTCCCTCCATCTCTCTCCGCAACAACGCCGCTCCCATCGCTCCGCGCAACGCCACTCCCATCGCTCCGCGCCGACACCTGCCGCAGCGTCGACCAATCAAGGCTCTGAATCCAGTAGTATCCGCCCTCTCGCCTGCTAAGCGTGAAGTTTTCCCAACCTTTATGGTGAGGAACCTTGGCGTAGAAGTCCCACCAAATGTCATGGCCCAGAAAACCACGTTCGGCGACATTCTTGAACCCTTTGAAACCATCCCTTTCGGTGCAGAGCCACTGCGAGTGCTGAGAGATGGGTTTTTCGGTGTTCAGGTGCTCGAGGTGGAGACGGCCGCCGTGGCAGGTTAGGGCGCGATTTTGGGACTTGTCGATGATGAGGAACGTGTCGCCGGGTAGAGGATCGGATAGACGGGTCACTCTGAGCAAGCCAAGGTGCTCGATCGCGTTTCTCTGGGCGTCATTATTCAAGTAGGAGCTTGGAGTCATTATTGAAGAATAGACCCATTCCCTTATTACCGCATCTCCCGTATCAGTCGTGGGCGTCATGACGCCATCGACAGACAGCGAGTTGGATGTAGTTGATTCGGCGTCGCACACTCTCATGATAATAGCTATGTCAAAGGGTTCCGACTTATTTAATAACGATCACGTCGGACGTATGTAGTGTTTTGTTTGCTTGACGGCTGGAATGTTGAAGCTGAGTCCCCAATTACGGAACAAAAGCATCGTGTCTGCCCCAGGACATAATCCAGGCACTGCTTCGTGTTTCACACGTTGGGAACTGCTCAGTATGAAGCTCATCAGCTCTGAATGGATCACGGTCACGTGATACCATTGGATCACCCCGCTCCCGTTCACTTTGGTACCTTGCACTTGTACTTCGTAGATCTCGAGCTCCCAGAAATTCAACCGCGTCGACGCGACTAAAGAGCTTCACCACCACAGCTCGCAATAATCAACAGAGCTTCCCCGCCCACCGTCCCCATTTCCACCGTATTTGCCGGGCTAGTTACTCTTAAGAGCCATAACTTCAACGCACGAAAATACCCGAACCCAATCTCTACATACACACCAGAAGACCACCCACATGCCTGAGCCATGTCCCTCAGCGACAATGAAGTCTTTCAACTGCGGGCAGCTCTCCAGGACGCCGTAGTCAAATGCTCCGAGCGCTGTCTTTACCAATCCGCAAAATGGTGCGTCCCAGTCCACTCCAAAAGCCCTAATTGGCCGTCTTTCCTCCCACCTTCCGTGCCCATGCTAAGCTCCCTGTAGGGCCGCCGAGCTCCTCAACTCCATCCCCGAATCCACAGGCCAACAACCCTCCTCCCAAGAAACCATAACCGCCCACTCCGCCTCCATATCCGGCCCTAATCCCGACCCCGAAGAAGCGCGTCTGGAAGCGCAAGAATTCAACAAGTACCTCTTCGCAAAATCCCTGTTCGACTGCCGCGAATACGACCGATGCGCCGCCGTCTTTCTCCCCGAGTCCATGCTCTCGGGCGTAGTGGAATCCAAAGCCGAGCCAGCGTCGGGGACTCCCAAGGGAAAGGGCAAGCTAAAACCGACCGCGACTTCGGCGGCGGCGGCGGCGGCGGCTGAGTCGAGCAAGATCGCGGCGTTACCGAAGATAAGTCAGAAGAGTCTGTTCCTTGCTCTCTATGCCAAGGTGATATCGGGTGAGAAGAGGAAGGATGAGGACGCTGAGATGGTGATGGGACCGCATGATGTTGGGACGGTGGGGAACAAGCAGCTGCTTCTTGTGAGCAAGTGCCTTAATGCGTGGTTTGAGGAGAGGAGTGTGGGCGATGAGGAGGCGGTGGGGAGCCAAGGCTGGCTTGAATATCTGTAAGTGACGCCACGCGCTTCTTCTCCTGCGGTTTTGTGTGAACCCATTTTCTAACACGGGGCCCTCCTTTCTAGCTATGGAATGGTGCTTGCAAAAGAAAAGAATAACGAAAAAGCCATGGAGTATCTCGTACGGAGCGTGCATCTCTTCCCCATGAACTGGGGCTGCTGGCTCGAGATGGCCTCGTTAATATCTCGGGTGGAAGATGTAAGTTTTATACAAATTCACTGCCCTAGTATTACTACCAGCGACTGACTCTCCCTCTCCAGCTCAACCGCATTGCCAAACACCTCCCACACAACATCGTCTCCTTCATGTTCCACCTCCACACCTCCCTCGAACTCTTCCAACAAGGCCCCTCCCTCGCCAACTCCCTCGACCAACTCCTCAGCATCTTCCCCACCTCCTCCTTCCTCCTCACCTGCAACGCCCTCCTCTCCTACCACGCCAAAGACTTCGTCGCCGCCGAGCAGCACTTCAGCCGCCTCCTCTCCCTCCACCCTTACCGCCTCGACTCCCTCGACCACTACTCCAACATCCTCTACGTCATGAACATGCGCCCCAAGCTCGCCTTCCTGGCCCACCTCTGCTCCAACGTCGACAAGTTCCGGCCCGAATCGTGCGTCGTCATCGGGAATTACTACAGCCTTTTATCTATGCACGAAAAGGCCGTGCAGTATTTCCGCCGCGCGCTCACGCTCGACCGGACGTGCTTGTCGGCCTGGACGCTCATGGGCCACGAGTACGTCGAGCTGAAGAATACGCATGCCGCGATCGAGTCGTATCGCCGAGCCGTGGACGTCAACCGTCGGGATTATCGGGCCTGGTACGGTCTTGGTCAGACGTACGAGATGCTGGAGATGCACACCTACGCGCTGTGGTATTACAAGAAGGCGGCGGGCTTGCGGCCCTGGGACGGAAAGATGTGGTTGGCCGTCGGCTCGTGTCTCGAGAAGATGGATCGCGACAGGGACGGCATCAAGGCGCTTAAGCGCGCGCTGCTGGCCGATGCGTATTATGATGTAGGGAGCAGCTTCGGCAGCGGCGGCGAGCTGCTGGGCGGACGGAACACGACGGGACATATGGATCCCGAGACGTTGCTACAGATTGCCAACATGTATAATCGGCTCGGCGAAATCGACGAGGCAAAGTCTTACATGGAGCTCTGCCTCGCGCAGGAAGACGGCGGCGTCGAATCCTCCGACGACAAGCGTTTCCAGGAGTCCATCACGATACACAATGATTCGCCTCCCCCTTCGGACGACGGCAGAGGCGGTGAGGGCGCAACCGTTGGGGCCGGCGATCACGGGGGTGGTACGGGTGTCACGGCGGCGACGAGTAAAGCGAGGATGTGGCTGGCGAGGTATGCGCTTGATACGGAGGATTACGTTGCGGCGAATCGGTTGGCGACGGAGTTGTGTGAGGATGGGGTGGAGGTGGAGGAGGCGAAGGCGTTGTTGAGGGAGGTGAGGGCGAGGATGGATGCTGAGGGGGTTTGATGGGGTTTGATGTGGTTTGGGAGAGTCGGGTGTATTTATTATATGTGGTTATTATTGGGAAAATTGCATTCATGGGTTTAGAGTGTTATGAGGATTAGACATGAGGTATGAATATGGCATTGGTCTTGACTTGATGGGTAGGCAAACGATAGTCAGTCCTTGGTGGTTAAGTCTCAAACTGACGCTTTTCTACTGCTTTTTCTGCCGCTGGGTTTTCTAGTACACTTTGTCGACCTTGACAATGATCGAATGCCTGGTCGGCTCGCTCAACATGGTACACGGACAAATCCCAGTTTGCCCACAATGTTGAATCATGTCCCGAACACCAGTGCCAGTCGCATTACATGCCCTGGAAAACTATTTGTTGATCTTTTTCCATTCTAGTCCTCCAGGGATGAGAGCAATACCAACAAATGAAGCTGCAATGGTTTGATGGCAGCCTGGTCGGTTGAGTTGACCTATAAAGCAGCCCGCTGACCCGGTATTTAAAACCAACCAAGACAAAAACAATTAAACAAGATGGGAAGGCTGTGCTGGTGGCATTTGGAAGTGTCGATTCCCTACCAATTGTAAACAGAACTGGCTTTCCACTACCTATTTTATACTTCACTCTGACCTCCTTACGATGCCCATGCCGATGCCCATGCCGATGCCCATGCCCGTGCCGACGCAGGCCAACTCGGAGACCATTATTCCGTTGAATGGTCATGTCTTCAAGGCAAGGTTACTCGGCATGGGTGCCTATGGCCTCATCTATAAGCTGAGCGACTCGGTCGTCGTCGTCAAGATACCTCGCCGCAAGATCGAAGACGCCGAAGAGGAATTCACTAATGAGCAAAAGATGTTCAAGATTCTCGATCGAGAGAGTCCATACATAATCCCGTGCATATATCAAACTCCTTCGGCAACGTTCATGCTGCGTGCGGTTCGGGACCTCCGCGACGTGATCAGTTCAAAGACCTACAACTACGTCCAACGTACTGCCTTTCGTTGGATGGGCCAGCTATGCGGAGGAGCGGCCGTTATGGAAAAAGCTGGGCTACGCGCACGGGGACCTTCGCCCGGACAATCTACTCATCGGCCAGAACGGTAACCTAAG
The DNA here is from genome assembly GCA_002812735.1 of Scedosporium dehoogii. Lineage (NCBI taxonomy): Eukaryota > Fungi > Ascomycota > Sordariomycetes > Microascales > Microascaceae > Scedosporium > Scedosporium dehoogii. Next base: position 235,307 of record PGIR01000022.1, read on the forward strand.
AATTGGCGATTTCGGCTCATCGCTCCCGGTGGGCAACCGACTCGCCGTGGCGACGGAGCCGTTTGGTCGGCTCCTGAGCAAGGAAGAAGGGAGAGGGAGAGGATACGGGTCGGGCTGGCCCTCACACCGAGAACTTCGCCATCGGCTCGATCTTTTACAGCCTCACACGTGGGTATTATCCCTATGCGTGGGAGCAGTATGACGTACCGACGCTGATGAAGATGTTTCAACGGAAGGAGTTTCCTCCATTATCTGACTCGATCGAGGACGAAATCATCTCCCGAAGTTGGAACGGAGAGCATGGAACTGTTGCCGAGCTTGAGCAGGTGTTTAAGGGCATGGAGGGCGGAGGGGAGTGGTATCTGTTCCCCGCTGAGCCGGAGGAGTGGGTTGCGGAGCGGAGGGGGGAGTGCGAGGGGTGGGCTGCTTGCGGGTGGTGTTGACGAGTTGATTGAATAGGACGATCGCGATTAACTCTGGTGGGGATTGTAATAGATTAGAAACGATAGCAATTTACGCTGTTAAAGTGCTTCCTCTGCTTGTTATGGGAGGAGGAGATCTATCGGAAAGGGCCGGGAGGTGCAAGGAACAATAGACGAGAGGAGAGGGACAGAGCATGTCGAGACCACCGGACGAGAAGGGTCTCCCCGCCTCATCGCCATCATGCCTTCTGGCTACTTTCTCTCATGTCGATATGTCATACTCGATCACCAGTGAAAGTTGAAGACCCGACCAATGTGGTGTGCCGATATCCCGACTTATTGAGAGCTGCAAAGGATTGCAGGAAAGAGGAGAACATGGGCATGGGGCGGGTCCTGCCTCTCACTCCTCTGGGTTCAACGCTGGTCTTCAGACCGGGGAAATACGAGGTTTGGCTCATCTGCCCACACCCAACCCCAATCCTATCCTCCCTCGAGCAATGGAGAGAAGGACGGAGTGACCGAGGATGAGGGCGAATCATGGGGTGCTCATCGGGTGCTTATCTGGACTGAGCAAGGTTAAACTACTCAGCAGGACAAAGTAATGAGACGAAGGGTAATGAGCCCCTTGAGAAGGGCAACTCTTTGCGGTCTCGGGCCACTATCAGATCACCCAGTCCAGACACTAGCTGGGGAGATCCCTTGCCAGGAAAAGAAAGGAAAAAAAAAATATCTTTTTTTTTTCCAAAAAGGACAAACATTAAAAAAGACTGTGATTGGGGCTTAGACCCGTGTCCAGCTCAATTTGCTGAGTTTACTTTGGGTAGTTTACAATGGTCTCAAGAAGCTGAAGATATCGAGAGCCGCGACAAACCAGATCCAGCGGTGTAAGTGGAAGATCAGGGAACACCTTAATGTTCTCTTCTTGCAGGATCACGGATCTCGATACTGTGATTAGTCTACAAGTACTTTCGCCCGCAGCGAGAGAAGAATCAACTGATGCCGTAAAACCGGGGATTCCCTGCTTAAGAATGACGGTAACGGGCACCGTAACTCGCCCTTGCCGTCCTGCCGTTCTATCTTTAACACATCAGCGAAGCCATCATTACGGAGTACACATCATGACCGTGGCGTTCCTGATTCCTGATTCCCGATTCGGAGCCAGGCGCGGGGACCCATCCAAACGCACCCAATCAGCCCAAACATCTAGCTCAGCAATACGAAGTGAAAATGCACGCACCTTGCAGTGACGCTAATCCGTATCGAGCAGTAAGGATGGATGTCAACAGGCCTGGCGAGGAGAGGTTGGCAGAGAGATGTTTGCGGGTCCTGATGCTTGCGCTGCGTTGGTTCTGGGCTGGTGGCGATCGCTCTTGCCGATTGCTGGAGGTGACGTTATCTCGACATGATCGCCTTATCTCGATGGACTTTACTTCGTACAACGGCTACGACGTAGCACGAACCCAACCTCCCGAGCTCAATCCAGCTGGATCGTGGATGAGCCACTGCGCAAGGCGTGCTCCGTAGCTACTACGAGTACTTCATAGCTAGCATGAGAATCTAGTGAACCTTCTTCCTAGTCAAAAACTCAATTCAAGCCGAAGCCGAGGGACTTCCCCTCCTCCAAGCCTTCAAGCCCACTGGCTGATGCGTGAACTTGAGCTGCATCGAGCCTATCTATTTCTGCCCCCAAACCAATGCAGGACCACCTCTCTAGCCCAAAGCTTGACTCCACGAAGACAGAAATCGGGGATCAATGACATAGTGTATGCATGCACCTCCGTGGCCAGCAAACACTTTCTCAGATGCATCCTCACACTTATCCTCGCCTCCAAGATAATAATGCCTCGTTGATTCCCAATTTCCCACACAGCAGGAAGTGGCCGGGAAGAAAGTAATATATTCCATTCCATTCCATTCCGAGTGCTCCACCGCACAAACGACCCTTGCGTATCGATCCCACACCAGCTTCACCAACCTTGTCTTCCCACGTTCCTGTCAATCAGGGTTCCCCAAGTCTCTGTGCTCGTGCTGCTTTCTCGTATCCGACGCCCGTGGCAACCAAACCTTTCCAACCACACGTGCCCCCTACATTCCCCAAGCTTTTACTCGCTAGAGCCAGCTCTATTGTGCGTTAAGTGCAGATGAGCATGCAGACGCGACCATGTACTCCGTAGACCATGTATTGTAATCCTTCCAAGCACAGCATCGCTCAATCCTGGTTGATCAGAAAACCGAGAGGAACGGAGCCGAACTCGTCCCGCACCCAACTCACACCCCTCCCCCCTGGCCCTGGCATCGTTACATTGCATCTCTCCCAACCTTGATCGCCGCCAAGCTTAGGGCCGAACCGGGTAACGATGACTCGAGAATGAGCCAATACCTCATTCAGTTCTCGTATTATCGCTCGCAGCAGTGAAAATCCCAATCTCCATCAGCATCACATCACCAGAGTCACAAAGGAAGAAAGATCCGGGGAAATGGTGGAAAAAAAAAAAAAAAAAAAATATGTAAACTAAACAATAAATATACTATTGATTACTATTCTAACCTGTATCCATCCAAATAAATCCTTCCATATTCCCTATCCCGAACGAATTCTCGTCGTAACATAAAAATAGATGCTGGTCTCCAAGCTGCTCATCCCCGAAGAAATAAAAAATAATGCGAAAAAGGGTGAATAGAAGGGCGTCTCTAAAGGAAAGTCGTGAATCCTGTAAAAAAATATGTTCTTCTTCCAGTCATGCCAACCCAGTATTTTCCCTGGTCCAAAAAAAGCCAAAAAAAAAAAAAATTAAACCCAAAAAGTGGTCAAATCCAAAAAATGCCCAGTCTATAAACCCTTGACACCAACGCAAAAATAGCCCAGCCCTAGTTTGTGCCTCAACTCACCCGCAATGTTATGCGGGTGAGGATGACAAGGTCGTCGAAAATGCCGTAGGAGAAATCTCCGGGCGTCTTGCTAGTCCTCCACTTACACGAGGAAGAGGGCAGCAAGGGCGACAGCAGCAGCGGCGAAACCGCTGACGGCATTGTTGGCACCGGCCGCCGTGGGGGGGACGGTGGTGGGCTGCTCGGGAGTCGGCTCGGGGGGCGTGGGCACCTTGGTGGTGGGCTTGAGAGTGGTCTCAGCGGGAGGAGGAACCTCGGTTCCGGGAGGGGGAGGGACTTGGGAAGTCTCGGCGGGAGGAGGAGGAACTTCGGTGGTTTCCTCACAGGGGGTGGATTCCGGAGGGGGAGGGACCTCGGAAGTCTCTTCGCAAGGAGTAGATTCGGGGGGAAGGGGAACCTCAGAAGTCTCTTCACAGGGAGTAGATTCGGGGGGAGGGGGAACCTCGCTGGACTCTTCACAAGGAGTGCTCTCCGGGGGAGGAGCCTCAGTGGTAGTCTCTTCACAGGGCGTGGTCTCGGGAGGGGGAACCTTAGTAGTGCTCTCTTCCTCACAAGGGGTAGTCTCAGGAGGAGGAACTTCAGTGGTGGTTTCCTCGCAAGGTGTAGTCTCGGGAGGGGGCACCTCAGTAGTGCTCTCTTCTTCACAGGGAGTAGTCTCGGGAGGAGGAACTTCGGTGGTCGACTCTTCCTCACAAGGGGTAGTCTCCGGGGGAGGAACCTCAGTGGTAGACTCTTCCTCACAAGGAGTGGTCTCAGGAGGGGGGACTTCAGTGGTAGATTCTTCTTCACAAGGGGTCGTCTCAGGAGGAGGCACTTCAGTGGTGGACTCTTCCTCACAAGGGGTGGTTTCGGGGGGAGGAACTTCGGTCGTCGACTCTTCCTCACAAGGGGTAGTCTCCGGGGGAGGAACCTCAGTGGTAGACTCTTCCTCGCAAGGGGTGGTCTCGGGAGGAGGCACTTCGGTAGTAGATTCTTCTTCGCATGGGGTCGTCTCAGGAGGAGGCACTTCAGTAGTAGACTCTTCTTCACAAGGGGTGGTCTCGGGAGGAGGAACCTCTGTGGTGCTCTCTTCTTCACAGGGCGTGGTCTCAGGAGGGGGGACTTCAGTGGTCGATTCTTCTTCACAGGGTGTGGTTTCGGGGGGAGGGACTTCAGTGGTGGACTCTTCCTCGCAAGGCGTGGTCTCGGGAGGGGGCACCTCAGTAGTAGTTTCCTCGCAGGGAGTCGTTTCCGGGGGCGGAACCTCGGTGGTGGACTCCTCCTCACAGGGGGTAGTCTCGGGAGGGGGGACTTCAGTCGTCTCCTCACAAGGAGTCGTCTCGGGGGGAGGGACCTCGGTGGTTTCCTCCTCGCAGGGGGTGGTCTCCGGGGGAGGAGCCTCGCTAGTCTCACAAGGCTCCTCGGGCTCGGGCTCATGGTGGTCGCCGCCACCATGGCCGCCACCGCCGTGACCACCCTTTCCGCCGCCGTTACCCCAGCCGTCGTTTCCGCCGTGGCCGCCGTAGCCGTATCCTCCAGGGCCGTCACCGTAGCCACCGCGGGGACGAACGGCCCTCACGTCGACGGGGGTGTCGATGCAGAGACCGGCCGCGATAAGGCCGGCGACAGGAAGCAAATGAGCGATCCTCATTGTGAACGAATGTGGTTGTATCTGCTAACGAAGGTCGAAGGTCGAAAGCATATAAAAAAGGGGGGAAAGCGAGAGATGTAAGTCCCTAGAGGGATGAAACGATTGGTTCTCGTTGATGATAAAGATGGTTAGGAAGGAAAGAAGGGATAAGGTTGGAGAGAGTCCATGAGCTTCTTTATATAATGAAGCTGGGGTGAAGGTGGAGGAGGGAATGTGAGCTAGAAGCGGCGATAGGGACGGTAAAACGACCGACCAGCTGGGACCATGGTTCCGCGGTGTCCAGAGCTCTCACCAGCGTTGCTAACGCCCTAGTCCCCAATGATCAGCAGAGAGGTTGGAAGTGTGAGGAGAGGGGGGGAGTGTGCAGAAGGATGCTGCTGTGGTGCAATGACAGCACACACGCCCCCCACATCCACCTCGAGCATCCCATCTAAATCCACATCACCATACTTCGTATGTGCCTAGACCCATTACCCATGCCCACCTTTTCCCCATTTGGAGCAGCGTTTGGTTTACTCATACTTTTTGACATCCTGTCTTTCGGGGCCCTTTGTTCCTTGCTCTGCATCACTCCGTTATCCGACGGTTTTTGTAGTCTTGCACGAAGAAGAAAAAACCGGAGCCGACCCAAGGACCCTCCGAACCGTCACGCCATGTTCCCTGTGTAGATCTTCCCCGGTTGTCCCCTTCGAGTCCCAGGCCGAAGGGTGGAATGGGACGAGGATCAGTTCCCTTCTCCACTGGCAATAAGAAACTCACTGAGCTGTACCTAGTGATAGGCTGCGTCTCTCACTGATATGATAGTGCCGTATTATCCAGCATGGGTTGGAGAAGAGATAATGAGAGAGAGACAGACACGCACGACACCTCTACCTGAAGGACAAGGATGTACCTACTCCGTATTACATGCGGGTCTTGGACCATGTCCCGCTTGGCTACTTTTGGCACCTCTTTTTTTACTCTTCGTATAAAGTACACTATGAAATCCATAATGTAAACGAAGAGGAAAGGGTAAAAACCCTGGCCGTGCATGCCGGGGGAGGGGAGAAGTGACGGCGATAGCGAGACCCGCAGTTCTAGCCTCTCTAGCCAGGGCAGAACATGGTGTACGAAGTATGGTGTGGGATGATGGTGGGTGGGTGGTGATGGGGATCAATACGAGAGAGAGCATTCACAGCTTACCATGTTGGTGCATGTGTGCACTAAGAGCCGAAAATTCCGTGGAGAAAACGGGCCAGTGTATGATCGTACGCAGTTTTAGCAGTACTTCGTACGCATAGTTGGCAGCCCACTAGATCAGAACGTTCCTAGCGCCGATGTCATCGGGGTCCTAGGGAAGTTCAGCGACACCATCAGAAAGAAACTAGTCAAACCCAAGATCAAATACGACCTGAATCTCTCGGTTGAGACGGAGACGTAAAATGTTAGCCTGGCAACCCGAGAGCAGGGTTTGCCCAGGCCCTACTTCGTCCTTCGTAATGGTTCTCTGTGATGTCATTTGAGAACGACTAGACCCTGATTGGATGGGTTCGAGGAGAGAACCAACTCAATTTGCTTTCGACGAGCAGAGGTTTGTCTTCTTTTTCATGATGAAATCATAATCATGTCAAAGATGTGAGCTGCAATGTCAATGGGAGGACATCGGTGGGCCCAGCCATTTCAATAGATTGGGAGACTCCATACTCCGGATGCGTATGATGGGAAATTCTTGATTTTTCTTCTTCTTTGTTTTCCAATCGCATGGATGGAATGCCACGTTCCTCGTGGATGGACGAGTGATCTATTTCCGTCTCGGTCGATAATCGATAAATGGTGATGTTTGGCTTCGGTCAATTGGTCAGGCACAACCCGACCAACCATCCCAAAAATTGCGATGCCCACCACACCTTCCCACATCTAAACGACACTGCACTTTCCGCACCATCCACACCTTCCCCAACCTTCCCAAATACCGCAAACGTCACCAGCCGACTGCGGCTGCGGCTCTACACAAGTTTACGCGACCCTCCCAATTCCAGTTCAGGGTTTCTGGTGACATTGTTTGTATCGACAAATTGTCAAGTGAGCAATGAGAGAGCCTCATCTCAAACCAGACAGCACACAAAGTCTTGTCATATTGAATCAATGGGGACATTACTTGTAAACCATGGGATTGAAATAGCATCCACCTACACACCGAGGTGTCTCGTATCCTCTCGTACGAAGTAATAATAGCGATAAGACAAGGATTAGGCTGACTCGACCACGCACGACCTCTCAAGAGGACAGTATGATCTCGTACCGCGAAGGATGTCATCAACCCGGCCTGTTTGCTATTCACTGAACCATTCGCCTTTTGGGCCAAGCGCACATTAAGAGAGAAGTAGTGTCGCGTAAAGTGCAACGCTGGACCAGATCCAGCGTAGCCTTCTTTTTCGGATGGTTGGTCGGCCCCCTCGGCGCTCCCAAAAATAGCCTCACTGTTCGTGTCGGGGTGGGATCCGGTAGTGTCGTAGTACGAGAAACCAGGAAACCTGGCTGGGGATCAGATGAGAAATCAACGAACTGGGACTGGTCCTCCCGTCGTATTCTTCCTTGCAGCTGAGATATGGTCCGGGTGTCGGCACGACAAATTCTCAGGGTTCATGGGATGAAGGTAACCGAAAGGGCCCTGGCACCCACCGTCAGGCGTGTGTGTGTGTGTGTGTGTGTGTGTGTGTGCGTCTGTGTTCGTGTGTGTCCATGGAAACCAAATTGCTCATTCCTCCATATTCCCAAACGGGAATTTTCTCCAGAGTTTCGCTGTTTGACGAGGAAAGTTTGTTACCACGAAATTGCAAAACCTGCAGATAAAAAGGGTCCTTTGGCCTGTCAAAGAAAAAAAGGGGACAAGCCAATAGCAGACAAGGTTTCTTCTGGCCGAGGCTATTGGGCTTTGGGGAAACAAAACACGCGGGCTGGGCACCAGTTGCTTTTCCCGCATGGCACTTGCCTTTGGGGATTGATGCCTTGATGGCCTTGATGCTCCCCCCCCCCCCCCCCCCCCCAATATCGTGGGAAGGTACCATGGGCAGATGACATCAACGACTCCTCCGTACGCATAAGTGTACTTGTACAAGGAAGATATAGCTGATTAAAACACGAAGAACAAGGAAAGAACCAATGAATTGCAATTGTCCAAAGGAAGCAACAGGTGCCAGGTGCCTAACGACATATGCTTGTCATGTGAGAGCCGCTGATCGAACCTGCCTCGTCCGTGAGCAAGATCAATCACAGGTACCTCGTGCTCCATCGACACTAAACCACTTCATCCATCTTTTTTTTCGCTGCTGCGGAAGTGCTTGCTCAAGCTTGGTTTTGCCACAGATCCAACCCCGAGCGATGGGCCCACAGCCAGGCGACGGCGGGGACGAGATGCATAAAGGACCCACGGCGCTGGCAGGACAATCCCATTCGTCTTGCAAAACATCATGAAGTCTGTTAGACCGATCTTGTTCCTGGCCCAAGTGAGTGCATTGTTCGGCTAGTGTTGTGGAGTTCACAGCTCGCCGTCGCCGATTCGATCACCCGCAAGCTCTGCCCAACCCCTCTCATTTCTCTTTTTCGGGGTGGATGCGTGTGAAGGATTCCGAGGAGTTTGGGACATAAACTACGGAGTACGCATGCGGAACTCGACGGAGGGGCTCCTTCGAAAGCGGAGCCGCCCGACCAGGAACTGCTGGAAATCTTCCCCTCGTTTGATCTTGATTATTTTTTTCTCCCTTTCCGACTGAACTTCGGATGGAGCTGTTCGGGGCAGAAAACTAGATCACTACTCGTACACTACTCACTACACTAGCTTGCACCAACCAAGCTGGGATTGGTTTCTGAGAAAGAATTGACGTCCGGTTGGCAGTTCAGTTGTTCGAAGTCGAGACCACGATCGCCGGGCTGTCAGAGCTATGACGCAGCTTTGTGCTGATCAGCGGAACATTGATTCCTGGTGGCACGGCTCCAGCCCTGTGAGATGACAGTGGTCCATGAGCTTCTACTCTCCCACTACCCAAGACGGGTTCTCCCAGTTACCTTGCTAGGCGGGAGCGGGCATTGCATCGTCGGGTGCATTCGGAGAAATGAAAGCCATCTTCAAGGACGGTTTATCTCCATTCTTTAGGCTGATTGAAACAGATCCTCGTTTTGTTTCCGGGTTGGCATTGATTTTTGCATGGGGGTGTCTACCTGGTGATCCTTGCAGTGTCTGAAACAACTTTATTTCCATTAAGCGTACCCAACCGTCTGGTGATGAACCGACCCCAGCAGAGCCTATGTAGACGAACTCTGGCAGGGGTTTAATGGGCGGCCTGGCTATCAAACCGCCAGGCCTCCGGCAGCCTTAATTCAATTGCTCATTTCCCAAGAAGGCTATCCACGACCCTTATTGCGCTGGGCAGTGCGGGCAAGGCAGTGCCCTGTGTCCCAAGTGGGAAATTTTGGTCTTACCTGCGAAGTAGACGGGGACAATTCAGTTGAGCTGTCTGGAAGTGAGGATGAGGGAGCTTGGATGCGGGCGGAGGTAAAGTCGGAGATGCCCCAGACCAACGGACGAGACGCGGGGCCGGTGTGCATCATGGAGTTCTGTGATGTAGATCCGCGTCAATCCAGGTCATCTAGGTCATGACATGCCACGACATGCCACATCGTTCGATGGATCGTATGAAACTATTCTCGAATTTTCAGGGTGTTTAGCCTTCTATCACCAAGTTATTCAGTGATATTCTTCTTCAGTTTGGGCTTCCGTTGTAATGACCTGATGTGTGAGGACTCTCAACGAAGTGTACCACAGGTTCTCACTTCTAAGCCTTACTACTGTCTCAGCGCGGTGAAAGTGTCTCCGGTAGTGAGACAATACACGTCTTCATCTACAGATAACGCGTCTTCGCTCTCTGCGAGCAAGACAGCGGCGCCGGACAAAAATAACAACGGTGTCAGACTCAGAACAAGCTTTTCTGGGCTGCAGGGACTGCCTGTCTTCCATGTCTGTCTTCCATGCCTGTGTTCCACGTGTGAGCCAGGAAAGACATGCACGATCCAACAACGACTTCTCAGTATTGGTGTACATGCGATATCCTTCGCTGCGTGGGCGACTATGTTTTACTCTCATCAGTCTATTTTTGCTTGATTCAGTATGTGATTATGTCTTGCTGGTGCCTACACTTATCTGCCCTCTTCCAGTGTGACCACTCCTCTCTATATTGCGGACCGAGCTTATCATCTCGCGTTGGTTGGACGAAACCGTTGACAATTATAGATAATTACAGTCGGTCTTGGCCCGGTAAAGAACCGTTCAATCGATCCATACACCGGGGAAGACTCTTGGGACGGCTCATAACACCATGCAATAGGGGACTTTCTGTATAGACTGAAGCGTGTCGGATGACCACACCCAACTTATTTACCGTTGATTGCATGCGTTGAGATCCGATGCGGTACCTGCATCCGATCAAGACGCACCGCAATCGGCAGTCATTGTCTCAGCGGCGACCTTTTGGGGGGCAGAAAAAGAAGCCAACCGAGCCTAATTCTCCCCGCTCTTTCTTTTCCCCGTTTGTGCCCTCCATCAACTGGCTGTTTGTTCCAAAAAGGTTGGGCGCGTTAAGCTCTGGGCCGGCTCCAGAGACGTGTCAAGCCCTCCTCCACCTAGAAAGGGGTTTGACGCCTCGCTCTTCATCCGATGTAAAGTAGAGCCTCCAACTAATTCGCCTATTCGCCGTGGGGAGACTCGGACCGGACGGAGAGAAAATGGGGAAGATGGGATGAAAATTTTTTCGCATGCAGCCATAACCCTCACATACACCGACACGTGGAAGGGCGCGAGTTGCTGCTTGAAGGATGGGATGTGTTCACAACATGCTGCCCAGAATCTCCGAAGAGGGGGGACGACGACTTGACCATGGAGGAGGGGTAGAAACCTGCGTTGTCTCCGGATCAGTCAAATCAGTCAATGTTTCTGAGAGACATAGCAGTTTTGGTTGTCACCACTTGGTCGTAGACTGGTGTAGATCGGCTTCTTCTCCTTCGTCTCTTTCTCTTTTTTTTCCATTTTTCCCTTCTCCCTCCATATTTTTTTTTCCTACCTTTTCTTTTTCTTTCTTTTCCACCGTTAGCAGGACTAGACTGCCCCTTTGCCAACGGATCAAAACCTCGTTTTCAAAGGTCCTCCGAGGGAATGATTTGAAAAACAAGAGTCAGCATTCCAGAGGAAGAAGCATTGTCAACGGACTGAAAATGCTGCATTGGGTCCTGCGCAAGCGTCGTTCGGGATCCACTGTGGAACTGTGGCGATGTCCACGTCGTGGATGCGGATTGTACATGTGTTGAGGAGAGGGGAAACAGCGCCTCTTTTTTTTTCCTTCCACATTCCTCAATCCAGACGTTCCTATTCGCAGGGTCGAGCAAGGCCAATGGTGTAGACCCCGTCTGCCTCGCTGGAACCCTGGATTGATTCAGGTGTGGCTATCGGTGCCTGTGTTGTCCATTTTATCCAGATGTACTCTACGAAAACGGGATAGGGCATCACACCCTTTTCGATCGGAACGAAAAGGCTTCTGACCCGAGGTGATGGAGGGTTGGAAATGTTTTTAATGTTTGCTACTCTAACATGTTGTACAGAGTTGGGGGATCGTCGCGGGAGAACAGGCCTCGATCAGATGGCAGTGTAACATCGTTCGTGAGGGACCGGCAGAGCTTCTCGAGGAAATTCTCCTTCCGAAATTGCTCACCTCTACGGGGATACGGGTCGTTTTCCTCTTTCGCACAAGTCCATTTCTTTTGTTCCTAGGGGGCAATTCCTTTTCCCACTTCTCCCCTTCTTTCTAGCCACGAAAGTACATGACTGTGGACTTGGACAGGCAACCCTTTCCGAACCCCTCGCAAATGTTGTTCATGTTCACTGTGTTCGACCCCCTCCTTCTTAGTCTTCTCGGTGGGCTGCTATTGCTCATTAGTGGTCGATTCGCCCCTGGTTCCTGGCATGGCTGGCGTGGCCCGAGGTGCTGGCATGTTTCATTTACCCCTTCTGGGCATAGCGTGGCCAGGCGGTCTCCTTTGATGGCACCAACCATGCCTGATCTGGGCGGATTCCAGCTGGTTGGGAATTCGCCCTGGCCTGGTCCACGTTTCCAGAACCGCGGAGCTGAGGCCCCCTGGCCTCATTTTTTTCTTGAGCCAACTTTTTTTTCCCCTTCCGCACGGCTTGACCGGGATGGATGCTAGATGAGTCCGTCTTGGCCCGACGTGCGAGATAGTGTATTTCACAAGCCAAGAAGCTGTTCACTAGCAAACCCTTCACGAAGTAGTGTAGGCTACGGAGCATGTGAGTACATTTCTTCTTCGTCCGCAGAGACGGAGCCAATCTTCGGTCGAGGAAAGAGAAACAGCGCGGCCCTGTTCTGGAAGGGAGCCAATCACTTCGACGACGGGGGGCCGGAGTGGGCACACAGGGCCTGCACCAGTTGGACTCCGATGGGTTCCCGGCTTCAGGGACGGGGTCCTATTTGTTCAAAGCTGGCCATAGGACTCCTCTCCTCTCCTTTACCGCCCTCTTCCCCCTTGTATGTATCACCACCTCCCCACCCTCCAAGATGGCTTCCTTGTGACCCGCTTCTTGTATAAAGGTCTTGGTGGGTTTCTGCCCCCTTTTCTCGGGATTTCTTGCTTTTCCACCCAAACACACCCAAACATCCCAAACATTCCTTCTTTTTGTTGGAGATCTCTGTGCGATCCCCTTCTTCCATTCCCACTGTCCTTTCCTTGTGACAAGCTGCCCCGCTCCTTTCAGCAGCTAAAACATTCCCCCGACTGAGTCGGCTTTCTACATTCCTTGAACAAACTGCATATCAACGCAGCCAAGCCTAGAGCTTTCCGATCCCTTCTATATAAAAAGAAGAAGAGCACTAGAACAGACAAGAGCCCCACAAGCCCAGACACACAAGTCCCCTCCCAAAATGCAGTTCTCCAGCCTCATCCTCGGCATCTTCGCCTCGGCCGTCGCCGTCGCCGCCAACTCCGTCACCTTCATCTCCCAAGACAGCACCCACCGCACCATCATCTTCACCCCCAACGCCGGCTACCCGACCCTGCCCGACGTCTACGTCGAGGGCCACGCCACCGTGACGGCCGAGTTCCCTCAGGGCTGGATCGGCAACTGGTTCTCCGTCTCCGACGGCTCCTCTCGCAGCCCCGGTATGCTCGGCGAGGTGGCCTTCCAGGGCTGGAACGGCCTTACCTACTTTGACGTCTCTGCCATCGTCAACGCCAACGACCACGTCGGTGTCAAGGAGCTGTGGCCCAAGAGCTCCAACTCGCCTACCTCGGGTTGCAAGGTCTTCCCTTGCAATAATGCTTATTACCTCCCTGATGATGTCCAGACTAAGACGACCCCGGAGACGGACCTTGTCTGTACTCTTGGTGGGTCTGGATATAGCAAGCGTGAGGAGGAGGAGGGCAATGTTGAGCGCAGATTCGTCCTCGGCAAGTGGTGAACGATGAAACCAAGACCAGCCAAACAATAGGACATTAAGTGGAATCTATTGCCTTGAGCCTGGAATTCCACAGCATGGCGCCAACGGATGGGAAAAACACTGATGGGTTTTAACACTTTTACGATCCTTATATGAACTCTGCCCAACATGCAGGCACACTCTTTAGACATGCGTTGCTTTTCGATGGAAGCTCGTCCCGTCCTTCTACTACTTCCCCCCCCTTTTTCCTTCTTTGGGATGATGCTTGGATTATTTTGAGGATGCGTTTTTTGGGCGTTTGCTACATACCCCTTTTTCTTCATTGTATATATAAATTTGGATATGCCCATCCAAACCGTATCTTGCAACAATACATTTCCGATCTTGAGGAAACCTGGCCTCGAGTGTCTTCGTGAATATCAACTCCCCGAACTCAGCAGGTACACAAGCTTTTCGGCTCCAGGATCCGACTCGCCGTATGTTCATATCGTCAATAAATTCGGCCAAGACAAAAGAAAAATGCCATATGATAACGCTCTCAATATGCCTCGCTTTCATCCCATCTTTTATTGATTAATTCCATATTATCCATATCATGTCCTTCACCGCTCGTCACACAAGAAGCCCGTGCCGTGTCTATATTTTTACACTCCGCACACCGGGAAAAACAAGGGCAATAACTGCTCTCCCAAGCAAGTAGAGAGGAATAACAGGAGTCTACTTTATCCCGGGAACCGGAAAAAGTTGCCTCGAAGCGAGATCATTCCGGACCCTGGATAGCGCTACCTTTTCCGAACCTTACCTCCTTAGTAGATTCTCTTCTCCTAAAACGGGACAGAAAAGAAAACCACAAAGGGCCAAGCACTAAGGTTGTTTTAGCGCTGTGTTCCTGGCCTAGCAAAGGCTGTCTCCTCCAACGCAGGGGCAAGGGGCAAGTGGTCCTAGGAAAAAAAGAAAAAAAAAAAACGCATGTTGCCACTGCTTCCTTGGTTGGTCCGAAGGCTTTTTGTCCAGTACTCTGGTGCTTCAGGAACATCGAGGAGGGCCTCTCTTTCGAGAATAGGGATGTCGGAACTTACACCATGTGGATCGAGGCCCCTGGGCTCGGAGAACCATTCTGAACCGGGCAGGAAAGCCCGTAAACATTGTCCAAGAAGGCCACCGTCCATTGGTGCCGTTGGGGCTCAATTCCTAGTCTCATATCTACATGCCCGAGGACGAACTGGTAGATTACAAGAAAACAAATGACAAAAAAAAGAAATTAAAAATAAAAATAACATACAACACCAGGGATTCGCTGGTCGTCACCGACCCAACTACTAGTCTGGCGCTTCGCAGCTTGTGTACAGGGGAGCGGACGGGACCCTCAATTCTCTGCGAGTTATGGTCGTATGTACTAGCCCGGTCTCTAAATGAGGGTTATAAGTGAAAGGAGATGGGCTGGCGGGAAAGGTAAAACCAACGCTGACGACGAGATCGGGGGAAGTTCAACGGGGATCCTTCGAGACGCAACTCCGATTCCCGGCCGCTGCGGGAGGAGATTTGTATTGTCCTCGCACTCTCCTCAACAGACGATCGTCAGTGGGCGTGGGAAGGGGAGCAACGCGAGGTGTGCATCCGACGACTTGGGGTAGATCTGCAAGCTCTCGCCCATTGAAGTTCGAGGATATAGGCACGAACACACACACACACACAACCTCACACACTCCGAGTCCAAAGGAAGAAGAAGAACTTGACCGGGAAAAGGGGGGGTCTCCTTGTATGCTTCGTAGATAACCGTCGACTTCTTTCGCTTCGTTCCTAAACACACGCCCGTTCTAAGATATCTCAAAACTCCCCCCGATGGAAAACGAACGAACGAACACAAAAAAAGAAAAAAAAAATAAAGTAACCGTCTTTCCCCAATCGTAAACGCTCATAGATCCCCGTTTATTAAACTGGTTTTGCTTCCTCCGACTTCTCCTCGCCCTTCCTTTCACTATCATTCTTCTCTTCCAATGTCTTGCCGTTTCCGTTATTCGCACTCTCACCGTTCTTCTCACCGCTCTTCCGCTCTTCTACCTTTGGTGTCTCTGGCTTCACTTCTACCTTGATATCCTTGTTCTTCACAATCTTGGTGAGATATGTGTCCAAGTCCCCGAAGCCCTCGAGCTTGTTGAGTTTCGTAGATAGGTGCTCGATATCACGAAGCATACTAATAACCGCCAAAAGCATTAGCATCATACCTTCGTAAAACTTGGGCCCTCGACAGCATGTAAAAAGGAAAGAAAATAAAACTGTAAAGAGAACAAGAGAGAGTCGCATCTTACCTCTCGCGACCAGCCTCCGTCCTGGGATCCGCCCCCTGAAACGCCTTCCCAAACTGGTCCTTATAGCTCGTAAAAACCGGCACCATAACCAACCGAATCGACCTCTCAGGCAAATTCTTCGTCAGCGCCCGATGCAGCGTCGCCGTCTCCTTCGTCACCGTCTCGGCGTACGCATGCACCGGCGTACTCGCCGTCGACGACCCCCAATCCATCGCCCGTATCGACTTGCAGTGCGCCACCGCCCGGCTGTTCATGATATCCACGAGCTTCTGGTAGATGCTATCCTGGTGCTCCTGCAGCAGCCTCCGCACCTTGTCGAACTCGCCCATGAGGTTCGCCGCGCTGGGACCCGACCCGGCGTGCCGCCTGACGAACTCGCGGATGTACGGGATGAGCGTCGCGAGGAAGGAGAGCGCCTGCGACGCGAGGGAGAGGTGCTTCGCCGTGATGTTCTTAAGGCCGGCGGACTTTGTGGCACCCGCTCCGAGGATGAGTTGTGTGCATCGCGAGTTGAACATGTGAAGGTAGGCGATGAGCGACGTCGCAATGTCTGCCGTCATGGAAGGAATACCGCTCATAAGATGGAGGAAGTGAGAGACGCCGTCGAGGCAGAGCAGAGCCGAATTGGGGAGAAGGAACGTCTCTGAGTCGATGGTGGCACTGCGCGCCTTCTCCTTGGTCCCGTTCGTATCGGAGGGCTTATCATCTGCGCCGTTGAGCTCCTCATCCACCGTAGGAGGCAGCCATATCCTGCTCGGCTTGCCCCACGACTCGGGATCGCGCGTGCTCGACTGTAATATTTCTTCTAATATCCTGCTCTCCTTGTCGCCAAAGTCCTTGGCGTTCCAATTATCAGGTCCCATGCCTTCCGCGAGGATCTGGATCTCTCTGGCGCCATGTGCTTTGACAAACTGGTTGATTTGGTTGTTGACCAGTGTCTTAAGCGCGGTTCCGCTTCGCCCAGAGATGGACTCGCACTCGTTTGCGAAAAAGAGATTAAGCGTAAAGTACCGCAGGAATTGTGTAAGCTCGAGGTTGACGCTCTGC
The DNA here is from genome assembly GCA_002812735.1 of Scedosporium dehoogii. Lineage (NCBI taxonomy): Eukaryota > Fungi > Ascomycota > Sordariomycetes > Microascales > Microascaceae > Scedosporium > Scedosporium dehoogii. The sequence goes on from PGIR01000022.1 coordinate 252,081, forward strand.
TCCGACCGCACACGTAGAATCCGGATAATCTTGTCGTGCCCTCCATCCACCGCCTGCCCAAGCAAGTTGCCTAGGTCCAGCGCCTTGTGGAGCTCCTCCTGGATTTCGAAGCCCGACAGGTCCTGCTGAATGCGGCCGAGATTCGGGCTGGCGATTGGTGATCGCACTGATGGCGACTTCGCGTTTGCGGTACCCTGGGGATCGCCGACTTCACTGGCGATGTCGAGGAGGACCTTCGTTTGCGTCGTCACTCTCCTAAGCGTCTCCGAGACGCCCACGTAAATCCTGGCCAGAAGCTCCTCGCCGTCTTCAGCGTCGAGGGCACGCAGATTCCTCGCCAAAATGGCCGACTTCTCCTGGTTGGTCCGACTCCGACCGCCGCCGCTCATAGTAGACGCTGACATCATGGAATCCGCATCATCGTCGTTGGAGCTTGGAAGCGGTCGTCGGACGATTGTGCGAATCTCTCGCAGCACGGATTCGCGGTATGCTGTGATGGCCGTCGCGATATGGTTCGCTCGGTGTAAGCCGATAATGTTTGGTAAAAGAGCGGCGCGTAGCTGATCCGTGGACCCGAGATAGGCAGGGAACACCGAAGGCTCCTTGACATGCCCGCCCCGCGCCCTCACAGCTGCACTTCCCCATCTTTGTAGGACCTCCCGTATAGACACGGTATCGACATGCTTGCGAAGGTCGTTCATGAGCAGTTCCTGCAGCTTCAATCCGAAGACCTTCCCAATCCTGAACCTGAGCGTGTCCAAGTCGTTGTGCACCCCTTGAAGTGCACTCGCCCCAGTCAGGTCGCGCAACTGAATGTGCGCAATAGGCGAATCCTTCATACTGGGTATTGTATCAACTCGCTCCCCGATCATTAGTTTTTCTAGGCCGTCAATCTCAGTGAGCGCCTCCTCGACATCGCCCTGCTCTACCAATGCCTCACATCGCCCGACGCCATCGACAATGTATTTCAGCTGTAGTATCGCGTCGCTCAATTGCTGCAGGTTCTCGCGCTTCCGGCGCTTCTTCGATAACTCGAGTCCCTTAGTAACGATTTCTTCGTCTAGCGCGACGAGATCTTTGCGCAAGGTCTTAATCCTTTCGACAGAGTCAGCGGCTTCGGTGTGTAATTCTCTGAGAGAGCCAAGGGCTGTGAAAAAGGTGGTAGACGCCGTTGATATCGAGCTAATTAGATGGACTTCGACAGTGTCCATATACCAGGAGAGCTTCTCTTGTAATATAGCATTCGTCGCAAGGGCTTTGCGAGGCGCTGGCGCCGCACCATTCCCGACATCCTTATCTGAGTTCTTCTGCGCTTGGGGCACAACTTCAGACCTTTCACTAACAACATCGAAGGTCCTTGGATTCTCAAGGTGGAAATCCTCGTCAAAGTATACGTTGGGGATAGTAGATAAAGGCGGTGGATTGTGTCCCGTCTTGCGGCTGGATCCTCCCCGCCTCGCGTGGGTGCTGCTAGATTCGATGGATCCGAAGCTCGCAATAGAAGATATAGAGGATTTGCGTGAAGCTGGGGCCCTAGAACCCCCGGGCTTGAAACGCGGGTCGTTATTGAAGTCGATGCCATCATCCGGTCTAGAGCCTTTATGGGTACTTCGGATATCATCTTCGCTCTCCTTCGCTCTCTGAAGCTGCTCGTATAGTGCACCCATTTGCGTCAAGTACGGTTTGAATTCGCTCACGTCAATTTGCTGTATATTTGTCAAAGTCACAGGAGGAATATCCTTGGCGGTCGGAGGCTTGTGTCCGCTCGACGGGGGCGGGGTGAGATGCGCTCGGAGGCCGGTTCGTACGATCGGGGGTTGTAGAAGAGTTGATATGGCTGATTGGAAGGTATGGTTAGAAATGCGACGGCCAGGTAGGCGCGCGTGCCCAGAGAGAGTTCAAGACGTACCATTTTGCCCGAGCTCAAGGACAGGGTGGGACCATGGGCCGGATGATGGGTCCAACAGTCCCCCTATGGATCCGGCTGTGGAATGAATGGAACTAGCATTCGAACCCCGTCTAGGTTTCGGACCTGCATGGGATTGACCATGTCTGTCGGCCATAGTTAGCGGCTGGTCCATATCCAACAGTTTATGCTCATCTCCCACCTTGGAAAGGAGCTATCAGAACGGGCGTGTCCCGGATTTGATGATCGATCTGTGGGCCGCTGGCCCGATCCGGAGGAAGCCATAGTACGGTATGGCAAAGTCGGGGGGGAAGGAGGTGGCGGGAGGAAGAGAAAGCCGACAACGGTTAGATTGACGGCTGGGTCAAGAGCAGCTATCGTGGAGACATCTCTCGGCGGCACACGGAAAGGGCCTGGCGGATACGCTAGGAAGGGTTATCGAATATCTTTAGGAATGGATGAGTCGGTAATCTGTTCAATGATGCCCTCGACCGTAAAACTTCTAGAATTCGAGATCGTCGTTTCGTTGAGATATTCCAACACTGGGTCAGCACTCCGGACTTGGTACACGTCGTCCTCAGCCCAGCCAAGCCTCCCTTCAATCTCAGAACCCTGCGAAGCTGCTGTGGCGCTTTCGCAATGCAACTAACTGCAATTGTGCTTCGCTCGAGGCTTGATTGCGCAGTTCCGCCGGTAATTATCCGGTAGCACGTGACGATAAGCTTATCGATCAGTACTTGGAGACTTTGGATGTGACAGTGGAAGCTCCAGGGGAATTTGACGCTTGGACCAGGCGGCGTGGATCTGCAACCACTTAAACTCGGGTGCGGGAAGGCGCGTCCTTTTTTTCAGGTCAGACGCGTTTTCGCGTCGGGCTTTCCTTTCCCCTCCAACAGCCATTTTGATCCCATCGTTGTCACTCCCACCCCACATTAACACCTCGCCAACTTTCGATCGCGCTGTCGACATCCGCATCAGATCTCTGTATTTCCTCTCCAAGTTAACGAATACCGACGAGCGCCCTTATATCAGAGGTAAAATCTTCACCATGGATCGCCAGTCGGTCTTCTCGACTCACGTCTTCTCCGCCAACTTCAACGAGAGCGAGGACACCCCTCTCCAGATCCAGGCACAGCTTGAAAATTTCATCCTCAACTTTAGACTCGACAACCGCTTCATATACAGGTAGGATCCCCGTCGTTATACGGCGTCGCCGGACCGACAGGTGCTAACGGCGGTGTAGAGATCAATTGCGCGAGAATGCCCTGCTGAAGCGGTACTACTGCGACGTCGACATCAATGACCTCATCAACTACAATGAAGAGCTTGCGCATAAGCTCACCAACGAGCCGGGAGAGGTTATCCCTCTGGTATGCCCTTGTCGGGGAATTTCTATGAAAGTGTTCCTCTTCTAATGCCCAGTTTCCAGTTCGAGGCGGCGCTAAAGAAGTGCTCGATGCGCATCATCTTCCCCCTCGAGGGCAAGGTTGAACTTCCCGAACACCAACTCCTCCTCCACTCCGATGCAGACAACACCTCAATTCGAAATCTCGACTCTATGACCATCTCGAGGCTAGTCAGGGTACCGGGAATCGTCATCGGGGCATCGGTCATGTCCTCCAAGGCTACCCTTATCATCGCCCAATGCCGGACCTGCCAACACTCGCAAACAATACCAGTCCTCGGCGGGTTTACCGGTGTTACTCTACCAAGGATTTGCGGGAGAGTCCGCGTTCAAAATGACCCAACCCCTAAATGTCCCATGGACCCTTACTTCGTCATCCACGAGCGGTCTCAATTCGTCGACCAACAAATCATCAAACTCCAGGAGGCTCCTGACCAAGTCCCCGTGGGAGAGCTCCCCAGACACGTCCTCATCTCCGCCGACAGGTACCTTACCAACCGCGTCGTACCCGGTTCCCGCTGCACCATCACGGGCATCTTCTCGATCTACCAGAACAAGGGATCCAAGACCAACGCGACCAGTGGCGCCGTCGCCATTCGGACACCATACCTCAGGGCAGTCGGCATCCAGACCGACCTCGACCAGACCGCCAAGGGAAGCGCCGTGTTCTCCGAGGAAGAGGAGCAAGAATTCTTGGAGCTAAGCCGGCGGAAGGATATTTATGAAGTACTCACAGACTGCATTGCACCGTCGATCTATGGAAACCGGGACATCAAGAAGGCCATCCTATGTCTTCTCATGGGTGGCTCGAAGAAGATTCTGCCCGATGGCATGAAACTCAGAGGCGATATCAACGTTCTTCTCCTCGGTGACCCCGGTACGGCAAAGTCCCAACTGCTCAAGTTCGTTGAGCGCGTGGCGCCAATTTCCATCTACACGTCCGGTAAGGGTTCGTCCGCGGCCGGTTTGACAGCTTCGGTCCAGCGCGACCAATCCACGCGGGAATTCTACCTCGAGGGCGGAGCCATGGTGCTCGCCGACGGCGGCGTCGTCTGTATCGACGAGTTCGACAAGATGCGAGACGAGGATCGCGTGGCTATCCACGAAGCCATGGAGCAGCAGACCATTTCCATCGCGAAGGCCGGTATCACGACGATTCTCAACGCAAGAACGTCGGTGCTCGCGGCGGCTAATCCTATTTTTGGCCGATACGACGACATGAAATCTCCTGGGGAGAATATCGATTTCCAGACGACAATCTTGTCTCGTTTTGACATGATCTTTATCGTCAAGGATGAGCACACGCGGGCGAGGGATGAGAAGATTGCCAAGCACGTCATGGGTATTCAGATGGGCGGCCAGCGCGTCGAGGAGACTTCCGAAGCTGAGATTCCTGTTGAGAAGATGAAGCGCTATGTGAGCTACTGCAAGTCGTAAGTCTATTATACCCCACCCGGCCAACCTCTACACATCTTCGCTACTCGAAACTAACCCCAATTCCTTCCTTTTTAGACGTTGCGCACCTCGCCTCAGCGCCGAAGCCGCCGAGAAGCTCTCCTCCCACTTCGTCTCCATCCGGCGCCAAGTCAAGTCCGCCGAGAAAGAAACTAACCTCCGCTCCTCCATCCCCATCACCGTCCGTCAACTCGAAGCAATCGTGCGCATCACCGAAGCCCTTGCCAAACTCACCCTCTCCCCTATCGCGACGGAAGCCCACGTCGACGAGGCCATCCGGCTCTTCCTCTGCTCGACCATGGACGCCGTCAACCAGGGCAGCAACCAGGGCAGCAAGGAGCTCAACGAGGAGGTGCACAGGCTTGAGGGTGAGCTGAAGAGGAGGTTGCCGATCGGGTGGAGCACGAGCTTGGCGACGTTGAGGAGGGAGATGGTGGAGGGGAAGGGGTTTAGTGAGCAGGCGCTCAACAGGACGTTGTTGATTATGCAGAGGAAGGATACCATTATGTTTAGGAATCAGGGGCAACAGGTGTATAGGAATGCGGTCTAGATGATTGTAATGATTGAATTGGGAGGTGATGGTAGGGAACGGATTCTATGTAATGAGCAGCTGGAAATGACGGCAGTGGGGGTGGGATGGCGGATGGCGTTGTTCTCATTGATTATGATCGGTAGTTCGGATTAAAAGGATCTTGACGGTGCTGGAAAAGAAATCATACATCGGTGTAGCCCGTATCTGTCTATTCTTCCCAACGCTCGGAGGCTAGAGCTACCGTGAGCTCTTCAACCTAGAGAGCGGCCCAGAGACAATCAGTCTTTGGAATCGCTTGATGGCACTTCATGCCTCAGCGCAAAAATCTAATATAATTGGGTCGATTGAGTAGACAGACATCGTTTTGTCCAACGCTGCGTCGCAGCAGATCTCTGTCCTGACAATTCGAGAATCTACGAAGTAGAGGCTGTCTCAGTACATCTGACAGCCTTGCGCCAGCGCAAAACCTCGTCCAATTACAGAGTGCCCCACTAAGCCAAGGCTGGGAACTAAATCCCATTTCGATTTTTTTTTTTTTTTTTTTTATGTTCCACCGCCTAACTTTTTCTGCCCTCATCAAAACCAATCCGCTTCGAACATCAACCCTGCACTCGCCGATCGACTCCAGACAAAGCCAAAGGGGAAACAAGAAAAATAAAGATGGGTCGAGATTTACAAAAGAAGAAGAACCGCTCGGGGAAGCAACCCATCAGACAACCCCAGCGGAAAAAGAAGCTTCTGAATCCGCTAGGGAACAGCATCATCGCGAAGAACTGGTATGCGAAAACTCACCCGCCATTCCCTTCCCCCAAATTATTCCCTTTCCCAAACATAAGAGCCGCCTAACGCATCTTCTTCTTTTCCGACAGGAACAAGAAGGAAACACTCTCCCAGAACTACCGCCGCCTCGGCCTCGTCGCCCGCTTAAAGGGCCCCACCGGCGGCACCGAGCTCTCCCTCTCCGAAGCGACCCGCCTCCGCGAAGCCCGCACCTCCCAATCCTCCTCCTCCTCCCTCGTCCCCTCCACCGTCTCCCAACCCCCGCGCCAACCCAAGACACCTCTAGCTATCCAATCCATCGAGGGCGCCGTCATCAGCGAGGTCAAAGTCGAGCGAGATGCCACCGGCAGGATCATCCGCGTAATCGGCTCGTCTACCAAGAAAAACCCGCTCAACGATCCTCTGAACCAATTCGACGACGACTCCGAGGAAGAGGAAGAGGGTGAGGGTGACGAATGGGGCGGTATCGAGGATACGGAGGAAGAGAAGCGGGAGATGAAGAAGACGCAGGTCGTGAGGGAGTTGGAAGAGCTCGCTGCCCAGCCCGTCGTCAAGAAGCCTAGGCACCAGAGCGAGAGGGAGAGGGAGTGGATCGAGAGGTTGGTGGAGAGGTATGGGGAGGAGAATACGGGGGCGATGGCGAGGGATCGGAGGTTGAATCCTATGCAGCAGACGGAGGCGGATATCAGGCGGCGGATACGGATATGGAAGGAGGGGAGGGATTAAAAGAAATGCATCATTCGAGGGGGAGGGGGAGAGGCGCTGGCTTATTCGTTTTTGTGAACACCAGTTTTCGAGGTTATGAAGCAAAAGACGCATCTTGGTTTGGAATTTCTCGTTTTTCACTGGACTTACCTTGGAATCATGGGAGAGGGGGGGAAGTCATTTTGCTGTGTGCTTCTCGGAGTTACAAAAAAGAGCTGGGATGGGAAACTTGAAGAGCTGTTGAAAACTATTTATCCTTTATTTGGTATCTTATGACTGATTGTTCGCCTCTTTTTAAAACACGGGAAAACAGAAACGATAAAACTTGACGCCCCAACACCCAGAATCCAACAATCGAAGCCCTATTCAAGCCAAAAAACAAAAAAACGAGGCAGATAAGACAAACAGAGCATGATGCGTGACTCCTCTACAGACCTCTCGCCTCTCCATTCTATACCATATACACTTGCTTTCCAACCGTAAAATAGAAGCAACCCTAATGGGGCTGCAGTTCCATCATCGTCGATGATAATCTCGGACAGCAGCCAAGGGAGGGAAAAGGCAAAAAACTAGAGTTTTATGCTACCTCCCTCAGTGGACCCTATCGTAGTTACCGGCCGGGAACTTAACAGGCCCAGTCTGCTGCTCGTAAGGATCAGGCGTAGGCGTACCATACCCACCAACACTCGAGGACGGATGATGCGGCGAAGCGTAGCTCGTATCCGCCTCGAAAAGCGCACTCGGCCTCGCAGAATGACGACCGCTCATGCTTCCGACGTTGGAGCCGTCGTACCTCGTTTCGTCATCGTCGTAAGGATCGGTGCGGCCGCCGACGTTGGATCCGTAGGGAGCGCCTCCGTAAGCGCCACTAGCGTAGTCGTCGTTCCGGCCGGGGTCGCGCTCGTCCATGTTGACGGGGGCGTAGGCTTCCTCGTCGTGGGGGGCCATGGAGAAGGCGGCCTTGTCGGGGTCGATGTTGTTGGAGTTGGGGAGTTTTCGGTGGTCGTAGCCGGGGAGGTAGCCGTCGAGTTTCCAGTGGTGGTAGGTGAAGAAGCTAATGACGACGGCGAGGATCCAGAGGAGGCTAGTGAGATGGAGTAATGTTAGCTTGCTATTGTTTACATGCATATGGAAGGTCGATTGGGGGATGTGCATACGTGACGATAACGCCCAGACCCACGATGGCCTTGCTGGGACCGCAGGCGCCGCCGCAGCGACCGGCGCCGTTGTAGGCAGCTTGGGCGGCGAAGGCGGAGAGCCAGATGATGGTGAAGAGGACGTCGATCATGAGCATGGCTCGGGGATCGGCGAGGTGGCGGGTTCGTTCCCATCGGGGCGTCATGAGGAGGAATACCCAGGCAGGGATGGTGAGGAAGCACTGCAAACAAGGCGAACGGTTAGAGGGGGCGTTTTCTGGGTATGAAACAAGACAAGACGAGGTCTTGAGGGAGAGCCGAGACGCACCACACCAAAGACCCATCCGTTCTGACCATTAATGTTGGCATCTTTGTCGCGGAAGACGGCAATTTCGAGACACCAGGCGACGAAGACGAGGAGGATCTGGAGGCCGTGAACGGCCAGCTTTGCCGACGGGACCCTGTCGGGGTTGAAGCTGCTTAGGGACACCATGGTAGGCGGAAGTGAGGGAGCCGGTGCTATGCCTCTTTCTCGAAGCTGATTATGATTGCGATGTTGGTGACGATATTTTTTCTCCCCGTCTCTATATCTAGTTATGGCCCCGTGAACGATTTCGTGGGAGTTCTGTTCGTGTCGGAATTCCGATCGAGGGAGGTAGAAGATGCGCTCGATTTGTCGTATTCGTGGATGGATGTGGTTTGGCGTGGTCAAAAAAAGAAAACGGAACCAATTCGATACACGAAAAAAAGATTAAAGGAGAAGGGAAACGAAAGCCAGCAATGCCACGCGCCAAGCCTGATGATTGTGAAAGAAGAAATTGATTGCTTCGTGGACGAGGAGAGAGTGGGAAAAGAAAGAAGTCGCGCTGGCTAAACAATGAGGAAGGAAGAAAGAAAGAAAGAGAGAAGGAAACAAAGACCAAACATGGGCAGAAAAGCGGCTGATGAGGTCAAGTGGATTTGGTGATGATGGGGAAACTGGGAACTAGGAAACTGGGACCGGGCAACCAGAGCGAGAGGCTTGCAGGATACTTCGTACAACTACTTCAGGTTCGTAGTGTAATGCTCGATTCGGACTGGACAAGACAGACACGAGGCGAGCCTTAAAACAGGAAGCCCCGGCGACGGTGCAACGGCGGGGATGTACGAAGTATCATGGTCCCAATTCCGATGTGGGTTGGGTATCTTTTGTATGCGCCTGATATGGATTGGGTACCTGAAACTCCAGGTTCCGAATTCCAACGCTGCCCCCCTTGTCTGTCCTGTCCATCCTCTAGTGTGGCCTGGCTTACCAGTATTACCCGCCCAGGCTGCGCTGCGGCTCCTTCTGGGAATTTCGAGTTTGGTTGCTAGGGCGTGTCTGAGCCCCCTTATTCGTCTGCAGTTTGCCTGCCCATGTCTCGACTCGAGGACTGTACATAAGCCTGTCCCCCTTCGTACAATTTTTTTTTCTGCCTGTGGCGGCAGTGCCCTTGAATGTTGTTATCCCCAATCTCTCCTCTCGACATTCATCCTGGATCTACTTTGTTGATTGATATGCTCTCAGTATTCTCTGATTTATCGTATCGATCCACCAACTTGACCGGAAAACAGACATCCCGGAACGCTATTAGTGCACAGCCAGCCCCAGGCAACCTCATTACCCACAAAAGGTTATGCGGATTAGAGTAATGATCACCAGGCCAGTGACGAAGTGGCTGTTTAGCGCGTCCAAGCCACGCGAACTGCTAAAGCCGTTGCGGAAACCCACTATTTGTCCACTGCACTCCGCGTATTGCCCTGGGAGACTCGATTTTGTGCCTCGGGATTGGCAACCGTCGACTGCACGTAATTGTCATTGATCCTTCATCAATCATGTATCTGCACCGGGCTACACTAGAAAGAGGATATGCTCGCGTGTGTACCGAGTACATGTACCCTTACAGTTTACCTCACCTCTTCAGAGAGGCAGCAACAAATCGAGGCACAGCACCCAAGCTTCCAAGTCTTTCCAGTGGGTCGAAACAAGCTGCGCCACCTCAGGCACGGCACTCTCCCAAGAGCTGAGGCCTAACCTGGCCATTGACTTTTCTGGAGTTAGGATTCTTTCAATAAACAGAGCCTGGCCAGCCCTCCTTGTACAGGTACAGCCAGGCATATTAGATCCCCAGTCTGCCCAATTCACGTCCATCTTGCGCCTGTCGAGACCTCAACTCCGAACTGAGGGAGCCCTGCACTTGATGCCTCATCTTCGCCCCCCCTCTTTCGACTTGCATCTTTTTTGTCACGAATCCCTCGAGGAGAAATCAGAAAAATTACGCGGCCACGGCGGCTGTTTGTGGATGCTGCGTAGAGAGGATGACCCATCAAAATTTTATCTGCGGCCATCCCCGTCCACCAAAACATGCAGTTTCATGCAGCAGCACAGCCATCCCGTCCACGTACTGCGTACGACGACGACGTAACTGGCTCCTCATTCAGCCAACGCAACGGCTGAAATGGCTTTGCTCCCGCGCTTTACTAATCTTTTTCACCCGCTTTGGGTACATCTATGGTATCGATCGATTTCAAGGCATGAAACGGATCAAAATCTCTGCCTTGTCTCCTCAGGAGAAAATACTAGAACAATGTAATTCCTCATCCAGGCCTGGTTTTCCATCTGCAGGCCTCCTTAACCCATGAGCGATCGCTGTACTTCGTATTTGGCGAAGGACTTGAAGAGACCGACAAAACAACGAGTCCAGATTTATGAGGCGGGTTAATATCCCTATTTAGATATTTCCCTCTTCTTCGACGCGGAGGGCCAGGGAGCGCCTATTATATGTTTAGAGTCGTAATCTTGGAAGCACGCCAATCCTTTCAACATAACCAGTTGGAATCCACGATTGATATAAAGCGAGCTCTGAATAACATCAACAATTACCCAAGGGTGCATCTCGCATCCCTGTGAAGGAAGTTAAGGCCTTAGGGTAGGGCATTCACACGAGCAATGCAAACCTATCCATGCAATAGGGTTAAGGTTAAGGGCAATGAGTGAGGTGCGAAGTTGAGGGCGAAGGTACAGTTTTGGAAGAGCGACTTGAGAGCTAAGATTATTGCCAAGACGGCCAAGTCCTCTCGGCTTCGTCTAGATATCCTGGGGACCAGAGTCGAAGAGGGCTTAGTTCCATATACACACATGCATACACTCTAGCTAATAACAAAAACTCGCGGAGAGAGAAGAAAGAAATAATGAAAAGTAGGTGTGATAGCCAGAACTCTTGCACCGAGAATCAAAGTCGATGGCATTTTCGAGTCTAAATATATCGTCGGAACTTGATATCGGGTGTCCAAGGTTGAGAATACCAGCTCACAGATATGGCGAGATAAGATAGCTTTAATAGTAAAATAATTTGCCATCAAAAGTTCTATCTCGGACCTTTTGTGTTGCCTATTCGCCTACACGACATATAGTGCCGCCTGTGCGGTTTCTCTCCCATCTCCTATGCGGTCGTACTATATGCTCTGTAAGTTCTTTCCCGAAGAATGAAAGAAACAACGCTGACTACAACTAGGTTTTGGGTTTTCTAAGACGAGGACGTGGATGCTTTGAAAAGAATCATGTTCAATTTTAAGCTCCTATACGCTGTGCCGAGAAGTCTAAATATAAAATCTATCTCTACTCTTTTCTTTCGTGCAGTCATTATATCTTCCAGTGAGATATATCTCAAGAACGAGAAATAACGACGGGACTGAGACAGAAGGTCCCCGTCCCACGGCAACTTTTATGGTCCCAAGGAGAGAAAATGAAGTCACCAAGGCGACTAATCTCTTTAACCTTTTTCGGTTGATGAGTATATACATATCTGTATATACGAAACGGACAGCTCGCATCTCATCATTCCTTGCATGCCAGATATGCAGAGGCAATTCCTTTCCAAATCAGCTCTGACCGGTGAATTGAGCGCGGTGTATCGCCGATCTGATCTGTCTATGCTCCTTGACGGAGCTGACCTAGGAAGATCGCGAGAGAGTCGAGTGAAGCGTATACTGTTTCATCAGAGAAACGCTTATCAAACCCATAAATCTAACACCAAACTATCAGCATGATTCCATAAAAAAGAACACAAGTAAAGGGAAATCTCAGAGATATCTCCGTTACTTACGCAAGAGCCAACATCGCAAGCCACACCCCCCGGAAGGCCTCCATAAAAGACCTCATCACGCCTTCGTACCACCCGGGAGGAAGCTTGCCGATTTCGCCCAAATCATCACGGATCCGCCCAATGATATCCTCTGCGCCGGGCCTGTCGCCGAAGCGTTCCCAGAGCCGCTCCTTGAGGATGTTTTGGTAGATGGCCGAGGCGATGGTGACGCCTATGGTGCTGCCCAGACTTCGTGCGAGGTCTTTTTTGGGGGAACCTTTGTTAGCTTCTCTTGCTATGCGTAGATCATATCTCGAGATGAGTTGGGAAAAAAGAAGAAGGGAGGACGTACAGGTAGCAGACGTAATGACGGCCTGTTGGGAGTGGTCCACCGCCGCGATGCAAGCCAGTAACGTAATCGTCAACATGCCTCCGTAGCTCCCTCCCGTAAAGAAGAACGTCGTTGGGACGAGTCTCAGGGGAGAGTTCTCATCGAGAGTAGTAAGCACGGCCATGCCCGTCGTGAAAATAGATAGGACTATAATGACCAACGTTTGGTACTTCCCCGTACGCTTCATGATGAGACCCGACGAAATGGAAAAGACGGACGTGCCCACGGGGGAGGCGAGGAGGGCGAGCCCGGCGTCTGTGGCAGTGTAGCCCCGAACCTGCAGGTAGAGGGGTACGTAGAATAGGGCCATGTACAGCGCCATGGAGCAGACGAGGTTGGCAACGCAGGCCGCCAGCACGGTTCGGTTGAGTAGGAGGCGCACGGGGATGATGGGCTGGCGGGCGCGACTTTCCCAGAACCAGAAGCCCGCGAAGAGGGCAACCGAGATGGAGATGGCCGTGATGGGCAAGGGGTGGCGCCAGGGAACGTAGTTCCCTCCAGCATTGAGACCGAGGAGCAGGGCCACGAGGAAGCCGACAGTCAGGAAGGCACCGGTGAAATCGATGCGGGAGATATACGACTTGTTGGACACCTTGGGGGGAACCTTGACGAGGATACCCACGAGAACGGCCGAGACGACGGCAGGCGGGACAAGGGAGAAGAAGGCCAGGCGCCAGCCCAAGGAGGTGTGGTCATTCACGAAGCCGCCGTAGACACCGCCGAGCATGGCACCGGAACCGTAACAGATATTCCCAATACCCTGAACAACACCTCTCTTCCTCAGAGGCACGAGATCCGAGCCGATAAAGGTAGAAATGGACATGAGTCCTCCGCCCCCAATGCCCGCTATAACCCTCCCGAAAATCATGGAATACTTATCCCGTGCTAGGCCGCAAATCAGATTCCCCGCCGCGAAGAAGATATTACTGAACACCAGACCCGGTCCGCGTCCGAAAATGTCCGTTAATCTCCCCGAAATAGGCTGACACGCGGCATTGGCGATGAGGTACGCCGTCGCCAGCCACGAAAAAACGGAAAGACTCTTGAATTCGCTGGAGATGGGGCCCGATAGCGTGGCGAAGATGGTGGAGTCGATGGCGCCGACGAATACGCCGATCCATACGGTGCCCATGATGACGGCTAGGCGTGCCGTTGGCAGCTCGTCGGCAACGATGGTGATTTCATCTTCTGTCACGGTTTTGGGCTGGGTCGGGTCCGGGAGGAGAGGGGTGGTTTCCGTGGCGGCGGGGAGGGGTGAGGACCCGGTGATTTCCGGCACCGTCATCTTGTTGACGGTGACTTTTATCTACGAATTGAGGGCCTTGGGGAGATCAATTGGGAATAAATTAACTCCAGGGGTCTATGGATGGTATCTCTCCCCTCGAGAAGCGTGAATGTTTTCTCGTCCGAGGAGAGATGTCGCGTCCTTTTGTTGTCCTGCAGATGTGATGTAGAACAAAGGGCGTGAATGTGATAGAAATCGGCTTCATCGGTGTGTGTAAATTTATAAGTCGGATGGCGAAATCGGCCCAGATGTTTGCAGGTGTCGACGTTTGTCGAACGTCCCGCCCCACTCGGAGCCGGTCCTGGCCGCGCCGAGGCGCTCTTGACAACAACAAACAACTCAACTTACACGCCCCAACCCCCTACTCCTCCGTCCAGTCGGTCAAACCTCTTTCCCAACAGTGCTAAAATAAATAACTTGTCTTTATTCGAGTGGCGGGTGCAGGGGGAGAGGGGGATAATAGCTAACTGAGTCAGATTCAGCGTCTGACAATCTGACATCCAGGTTCTACAGCGTGCGAAACTGACGGCTGACTGTCTCTGACTGTCGCAGTGCTGTTCGATCATTGTTTCAACAACTTGTTTCGACAACCTTAAAGAAAGCATGAATGCGAGTCACTGCCCCACGAACGATAATGAGCCTCGGCGCAGTTCTCATTTAGTCTTCATTATTAGCTCACGAGCTTATTGGTTCACCTCTGAGTCCTCCACGGCATTCATAGTAACAGCAGCTAGGACATTGGGCCTAGAACTTGGGAGTCTTCATCTGTTGGCAGAGGCGTTAATCCTTCGTACGCTGGCGACGAAAACAGCGCGGGGAACGAGTCCTCCTTCTTCACAAAATACCGCGGGGCAGCTGACGTTCAGTTACATCACAGGCGGGGTCGGGGATTAGTTTCAAAGACTCGAATTAAGTCCGACTGGATTTGGTGGGGCACTTGACAATAATTTTCATCGCGGGATTAAATTTTGGCGGGGGAAGAGAGTCACATGACCTTCGATTGCCGCCATTGACCATTGGGAAGTGCCAATCGTCCATTGTTCCAAGATTTTTTTTTTCTTTTCTTTTCGCCGCAGGAACTGCGCGCATTGGGATTCGAAGGACAAGGACCGACGAAAGGACCGACGAGAACGAAACGTATCCATTCCTCGAGCCGCTCGTACTCGACACGGTACCAACCGAAGCTCACAATGTGTGGCATTACCGCTCTTATTGTCCGTCCCTCCTGCCCCGCGACCCACGTTTTCGGAAGACTGCCGCTGACAATAGCATCCTCGATATAGCTCGGCGATCAGAAGGCCACCACGGCCGCCATCGACATGTCGGTTTAGTTTTGGTATAACCCTGTGATAGGCAGCTTTCTAATATATCTTTATAACAGCCATGAGTCGTTGTATTACCTTCAACATGTCCGTGTCACCGCAACGCAGCTGTACCACAGGGCTTGGCGCGCTAACAATCGAACAGCGTGGTCAGGATGCCGCGGGCATCACTGTATCCCAGGGCGGACGAGTATACCAGGCGAAAGGAAACGGTTTAGTCTCGAAGTGCGTAACGACCTCCGAAATAACCCATCGAATCCGTAACTAACGACCGGTTCCGAGTTTAGAGTCATGAGCGACGGAGCCCGCCTTCAACGATTGCCCGGAAACCTCGGTATCGGACACCTGAGATACCCGACTGCTGGAACCTCTTCTGCGTATGTACACATCTCGATGGAAGGACTCTCAAAAGTCGCTCTTGCGCATCGCTGACACCGACTCCGACATCGCAGATCCGAGGCGCAGCCCTTTTATGGTACACCGACGAACGAGCCCCATTAACCGTTTAGCAAATCCAGCTGACCCTCGAAGTGAACACACCATTTGGCATCTGCATGAGTGTCAATGGAAACCTTATCAATATCGAAGAACTCCGCGAGTTTCTCGACGTCGAAGCACACCGACACATTAATTCCGATTCCGACTCTGAGCTTCTGTGGGTTTCCGAGTAACTGTGTGAGCCAATAACAAGCAAGCGCATTTCCTGACCTCGGTCTCTTTTAGACTCAACATATATGCCCATGCGCTCACCGAACTCGGCAAGTCTCGCGCTAATACCGAAGACATCTTCACCGCCCTCCGAACCGTGTACGAGAAGTGCAAGGGAGCCTTTGCTTGCACTGCGATGATTGCTGGTTTCGGCATTCTTGGTTTCCGGTGAGTCTGAAGATGAGGATGGTGGGAACGGGAGGGACATAGCGGCTCGGTCTAACTGTCTGGCAGAGATGCGAACGGCATTCGACCTCTCTGTATCGGATCCCGACCCTCTCTTACGCTAGAAGGAGCCACCGACTACTTCATGGCCTCCGAGTCTGTTGCGCTCAAGCAGCTTGGCTTTAAAAATATCCGCAACATCAAGCCAGGCGAGGCCGTCTTTATTCAAAAGGGATGCGCCCCCATCTTCCGGCAAGTCGTCGAGCAGAGGACCTACAGCCCTGACCTTCTGGAATACGTTTACTTCGCTAGAGAGGACTCGGTCATGGATGGCATTTCCGTGTATCGTAGCCGACAGAACATGGGAATCGAGCTGGCGAAGCAGATGAGGCAAGCTTTGGGCGACAAGATCATCGACGAGATTGATGTTGGTATGTCATGAGTATTCTTCATGCCGTGATGCTTGAATTGTACTGACCTTATTTTAGTTGTTCCGGTCCCTGAGGTATACCTTTATCCGAATCCCAAGATTCGCAATGGCTCGCTGACCGAGGAACTTGGGTATAACAGACGAGCAACACTTCAGCGGCGGCTCTCGCTGCGCAACTGAAGAAGCCGTACTCGAATGCATTTGTGAAAAATCGGTGAGTAATTTTGGAACCTGACCTCCCTGCGCCTTGTTTGTCCAAGGCCAAACGCAGCCTATTGGATGGGGTCATTCTGACCCTGGTCCTGGATGCCCCCTGGAGCTTGGACATCTTCTTCCCCACTAAGCTTCGTCACTCCCCGCGCTCGGCATGTCTCATCACAACATCTGGGCTTTTGCAGCTAACAATATGTGATAGATACGTTTTCCGGACGTTTATCCGTGAGTCTCTTTGAATCCCCCTCCGTTCCAGTGTAGAGTCCGACGAGTGGCTGACTGGCCATTTGCACTTAGTCCCCAACCAAGGATTACGGAAAAAGAGCGTCCGCCGAAAGCTCTCACCCATCGAGTGCGAATTCGAAGGGCGTAACGTTTTGGTGGTTGATGACAGCCTTGTTCGAGGGTTCGTAAAACTCGAAGATTCACCCTAGAAGTCGTCATTGCTAACCATGTCCTATTAGCACCACTTCTCGAGAAATCGTGGGTTTCCCCCATGTCACAGGCCTCGGGGTCTAATAGCAGGCAATATTTTAACCGTATTTGGATTGTGTAGGTGCAAATGGTCCGAGAGTGCAAGGCGAAAAAGGTCATCTTCGCCAGCTGCTCACCAGAGATTGCGAATCGACATATTGTGAGTGGGCGCTCCGTATTGCATATTTGGATTATATCATACTAACTGGAGGGTAGTATGGCATTGATCTCGCTGATCCACAGGGTGAGATACCCTCATTTTGGTCTAGATAGCCGGGATTCCTATTCTAATCTGTCATAGAGCTTGCCGCCTACGGTCGAACAACAGACGAAATCGCCGACTACATCCAGGTAGACCACCTCGTCTACCTGACCCTAGACGGCCTAAAGGCCGCCTGTCTTCGTGCGGCCGAGAAGGACAGCGGCGTGGACGACTTCGAGGTCGGCGTGTTTAACGGCAAGTACGTGACGGGCGTGCCAGACGGCTACTTCGAGCGTCTGAGCGCGCTGCGGCAAGGAGGAAAGAAGCGGAAAGCCGCCGCGGCCGGCTTGACGATAGTTGGCGCTCCGGAACCGGCGGAGGACTCGGCGGTGGTGGCGAACAGCGGGCCTGTGAACACTGCTAGCCCAGATTACCGAGAGGATATCAGGTTTGTCGTCGGATGATTGAATATGCTGGGAGTGTGTTATACTAATGTGCGGCCCTGCCTTGTCTTAGCATCTACAACTTTGCAAACGAGCTTCCTGAGGAGCGGTAATCTCTTGTTTGATTGAGTAAGGATATCCTTTTTTTCTGTTTTAGAGCATTAGAAAAAAACCTCGACTATTATGATTAGGTTGAATGATAGAATTGGAGAACAATTTTTATTAGAGATGTATAGTACTCCTGTATTGTTACCTCTTGAGAGTATTTCAACACTAATCTATCTTATAATGAAATTTACATATTTTGAAAAACTCTTGTTCTTGTTGACGAAGAAAGCGATGCTGGGAGAGTGAGCAGCACGCCGCTCCCGGCTCGAAGATGAGGGGCGACCGAAGACTCGCTTTCCCTGGAGCAGTTATAGGGTAGACCCGAAAGCGCTGGAGAAACACAAGGGATTGCGTAAAGACGAGAGAGCCTCACTCATAGCTCTTCCGAGACTCGTCGCCCTGCAGTTTTCTGGTTATGCTTGTTGAGGCAGTGGCAATGACCTTGACGGAGAGACGCGTGTGCCTACACCAAGTGTATGATCCGTTCCTCAGCGGCTACATACGTCGACGGGTTCGCCTGATAATGCGTCGCGACGCCAACCCTCCGATACGTTTCCTCCTCCCCCTCCACAGGCGCGAGCAAGAGACAACAGTCCACAGCCTGCTGCATCGACGTAACGTACAAGCACAGAAACTCCGCACCATCCTCCCAGTCTTCTTCCCCATCAATATCAAAACCCGCGTCGAAATCCGGGTCCGGTTCAGGTAGGAACGCCCGCTGCGCCTCCGTGGGGGCCCGCTGGCCCCGCTCCGCAGCCACGCGTTCCAACCACTCGTCGAATCTCTTGCCCCGCGTACCCTCGAGAGGAACCAGCCGCCTATTCTCCCTGTCGAACACGCGCGGAAGCACCCTTCCGCGGATCGTCAGACGCGCCTCTACCACTCCTGACGTGTACGGCTCGCCGGCCCAGGCGATGAGCTTGTTTTCCAGTCGCGGACCGCAGAAGCCCGCCGCTCGGTTATCCAGGTCCCCGAAGTCGAACGTCAGTGTGTACCCCTCGGCGTCCACGGCCAGCCACGACCAGCTCGGCAATCCCTTCCGTCGCACCCGCCGCGTCGACTTGTCCGAAATGCCCCACATCAGGAACGGCACGGCGTGTCGCCGCCACAGGCCAACCAGCGGCTCGTCCCCAGTCCGTGCAGCGAAGTAGCGCACCAGCCCTGCTAGCGCCGGCAGCCTGTCCGACGGATTCGTCAGCTGTCTGCTGGAGTATTCGTTCATCCACGTCAGCCAAGTGATGACCTCATTGAGCGGGGTGTGGATGGGGGCCTGCAGTTTGAGAAAGCCCGCTGAGAAGCCCCCAGGGCCGTCTACCTCCCATTCCGCCCTCTCCATGGCCCCTCCCGGCCGTGGCTGAGAAGAGGCTTCGGCACGACGCCGCGCGTCCAGCGTTCCGTCCTCAGACTGGTACAGGCTGCGGCACTGCCAGTACATCTGGTCCGTTTTAGACAGGTACACGACGCGCCGCGAGAGGATCATCTCCTGCAGGATCCAGCCGCGGCTGCTTAGGACCGAGTGCGCGACGTAGTCGTGGTCCACCGAGGGTCGGTCCAGTGAGCGGGCGAAGGCGCGGCAAGTACCTCCTCTGTTTCCTTTTAGGGCTTCGAAGTGGGTGGATGGAGCCAGCGGCTCGGGCATGCACCCTTCCGTGCTGTCCTCTGCCGAAGCAGCCGCGAGAGTGATGTAGGCGTTCGCGTAGATGGCAGCCATTTGCGCGGCTTCATGCTGCCAGTCCTGTGGGTCATCTTGGATGATGCAGAGGGAGTCAATCCAGAGGTAGAGGATGTTGAGCTTTTTGGTGATGAGGACAGCGTCCCGAAATGTCTGCGGCAGGGAATCGATCGGCAGCTGTTGCAGATGGCCGTTGACGTTTCCTTTGAGGGTTCGGAGGGGCATATGTATTGTTCCCCATCGGTGGCTCAAGGCACTATATCGAACCTGAGCAGTAGTACCCGACGATGGCAGGGCGGATGACAAAACCAGGCGGGGAGGACGGCTACCATCCGCGGTGCCAACCTCGATCAGCCGTGTTGGCAGGATGGTGGAGTCTATCTGAAGAGAGCATTCCCGGTGGCCTTTTCCGCATCCTTGAATCCACTGTTTAATCGTGGGAAGTCTCCTGTCAAAGTCGAGCTGTCCTTCGCCCCTCCAGATAGCCCTGTCGGAGTACGGCGTCTTCTCTGTTGTGACCAGAAACGGTCTAGAGTTGAACACCCGAGCCTTGGATGCGATCTCAGCCGAGTAGACCGCGGCGTTCTCCTGCAAGCGCGAGGGCACTTCATTACCCGTAAGGAGCACTTTGGTATACGATCCACTTCTCGCGAGCGCTGTCGCTTCGGCGAGGCCATCGGTCCCGTCGTACTGACGCACGAGAAATTCGCACATAACACATTGCTTCGATGATTCTAGCAGGGAGAGAACATCTGGGTGGTGGTAGAGACGCCCGGTGACTGTGAGCTGGCGACAATAGGAGCATGTCGAGACCATTTTTCAACTCTGAGTCGAGACCATGTTTGTGGAAAGTTGGACGGTCAAACTAGGAAGGGAACAGAAGCACCTTCATCTTCGGACATTTTCCACTCAGGTCTTTGGGAATGAAGCAGAGCTAATCCTATTGGAGAATCGCGAGCGATGGTTTCTCACACTTCAACCCCGCAGCTCGCCCCGGAACACTGAGACAAGATCACGCATACCATTCACCGGCACAAACCTTCAGTCAGCCCGGATCCGATTGGTGTTATTTCTGAAGATGGCAACTTTGAAAGCTTGGTTCACTGCCTGTCCCTCAAAACGGCCTAAACATTCGTTTAGACCTTGGAAGATGGGCCAATCTTTGACAGCGACGCATACCATCGCGTAGCCTCCGCGCAACAGAGAATCCCGCTCGCTCTATATAACTTTCCGGTAACAAGAAACTCACAGCTTCAACGTTATCTTGATGGTATCACACGACAAACCGGGTCAGACATGATGAATTATTAGTTTCCATGCCTAACGCCTAGATATTCCAAAAAGAAGGCTAGACGGATCCCCAATAACTTATACACTCACAACAGGACAATACAAGCGAGCTTGACATCAGCATTCTGAAAAGGGATAAAGATCAGATATATATATATATACCTTAAAATGTGCATGTATTTCTCCTCGTCCGTCACCATCTAAACTCTCATGTGCAATTGATTTCATATCTAGCCCTCCCATGAATCGAATGAAAGACGAAAAAGAAAAAATGGAAGAACCAATACCAATAGAATATTGATAGATCAGTAACAGTCTGATACCTCCCGGGTTTTCGATTTACCAAAACTCTGGGCTTAATGAGCGATTCGGATCCGGTTTCAAGCCGGACCGGCGAGTGAAATCCAAGAAAGAAAACAATGCATGCCGTAGAAAAATAACAAAATACCACCGAAAACAAGATAAATAAATCGAGGGTGAAATGCATTAAAATGTGCAGGAAAGAAACTGGAGGAAAAACCTTAGGCGTTTATAAAGCAGGGGAAATCATGGTAAGAGGGCGACTGGGTGTGAAAGAGAACAGAGGCACTCTGCGTCTTCCTCTGCCTGTTCTGCTGCTTTTCAACTTGTATCCTCGAGCCAACAGAGTTGGTAACCTCTTTATCCAAATCACTATTCACCCCTTCATTCTCAGCCGTTATAACGACTTTTCAATGGCCAAAACCTCCTTCACACCCTCCTCAATAGCAGCCACCCGCGCAGCCTCAAGTCTCTTAAGCGGCCGACGCGGAAATCCGCCATACCCAAAGTAGCTCTGGATCGCCTGCTTAGTTCCCGCAATGGCCGACTTGGTGAGGACATAGTCTCCACGACTGAGGATCTTTTGGAGCGCGATGGCCTCATCCGTCTTGCCCTCGACGTAGAGGTTCCAGACGCGCACGCACACCTTGGGCATGACATTGGCGCCGCCTGCGATGATGCCGCTTCCGCCACTCACGAGCGTCTGGACGGTGAAATCACACATGCCACCGAACGCCATGTAGCCGGAGCCTTCGGACGTGGGCGTCTTGGCGTCGGTGGCGAGCGCCACGCGGGACAGCTTGCCTGTGTTGCCGCAGGTGAACTTGGTGCCAATGATGTTGGGGTGCTTCGCGAGCTTGATGAGGAGGTCGCTGTCCATGTCGATGCCTGCTACGGCGCCGGGGTAATTGTAGAGGATGAGCGGCAGTGGGCTCTCGTCGGCGACGCCTGTGAAATAGTCGTAGACCGCCGTCTCGTCCATCAGGGCGCGGAAGTAGCTTGGTGGGAGCAGGAGGCAGTAGTCGGCGCCGGCGGCGTGCGTCAACTTGCAGAGCTCGATGGTGCCCTTAACGCTTCCCTCGGTGGCTCCCACGATGATGGGCGTGGACTCAAATCCGGCCTCATCGAGGGCCTCCCGCGTCGCCTTTGTGACTAAAACCTTCTCCTCGCGTGTGCAGTGTATGGCCTCGCCGTTGGATCCCATGGTAACCAGGCCGGCTAAGCCGTCCGTTACGAGGCGGATGGCGTGCCTCTTGACTGTGGGGATATCAACCTCTTCGGTCTCCGGGTCAAAGAAGGTCATGGTAGGTGCGTAGATACCGCACGGAAGCGGCCGACGGGCCGTTGTGTGGCCATTTGAGGAGGAACCGTTGCCAGTCGTCATCGTCGTAAGGTTGTTAATGTTCCCTTGGGACGCTGTTGGGGAGAATGAGCCAAAGGTAAGAACGGATGAAGAGACGCAAGATGCGCCTTGGACAGAGGATAGGTAGAGGAGAGACAAAAGAAACCAGGGTACTAGCTTACAATTGTTGAGTGGCAGGCAAAAGGAGCACACAGTAGGGTAATCACGACCAAAAGAAACGTTACAAGCAAATAGGTGACGCTTCGCTAAGTTTAAACAATACCAATGATAGGTTTATGAGGGCCCAGAGTAGACCGTACAACACAGAAGAGTTGGGAAGTGAAGAGTACAAGCTAGGCGGCGGGAGCACTCGAGTAATATATACTCCGGGGCGTGGAAGCTCTCTGCCATCGGAAACGGGTCCCAGTGCAAGGGAGCGGAAGCAGCATGGGGAGGAAGCTTGGGTCCGTTGTAAGAGGAGCTAGCTCGACAGCCAACCAGCTTTGGGGTCGGTTCGAATATAAGCGAAGGACATGTACGTCGTCAACTTACGGCAGTCTCAGAGCCAAGACAAGTAGCCGTGCCAAACCTAGTCGCTACATTTGGAAGCGATATGGAGGGTAGGGTGTGTGTGCTTGACCAGGATCAACGTTCCTGCTGGTATGCCATGACGGCACCTGCGGCAGGCTGTAATTGGATTTCTTGCCGTATAACGGGCTAATAATATATTATAGTACAGACGGAGCGAAGAAATCACGCACCCATAAGTAAGGGGAAGGGCATAGTAGGATGGTGGCGGTGGGGATCATTACTTGGGGGCCACCGAGATGCTGCGGATTGCCTGTTCCGCCGACTTTTTCCTGAGGCCGAAGTAGGGAGGGAGAAGGCAGTTAGACGCCGTCCTCCCTAAGAGAACGAGGGAGAAGGTTGGAAGTTCTTCTCTTCATGAGCAGAATTAGGAAAAGGGAAGAGTGGAGTCGCAGGGCTACCAGCTCTTATAGCAGCACGATGATTTGAACCTGGGACATGCCCTCCTCCGACATCAGTAATGTGATTGAAGAACAGACCTTAGTTTATCGGCTCATGGGGTTAATCGAGCACTTGGCTTCGATCTAGAGACTAAAGACTCGCATATCCTGACCGGAGAATCGAAATGTTGAGGGGTGGAGGATACAAGTACAAGCGGCGGGTGTAAATGGGCAAGAAGGGAGAATGAGGCAACGAGCGACGGGCAAATAGCCCGGCAGAACCAAAGCCAGAAAGTCCCATATATGCCGGGGCCGATACCAGAGCTTTCCTTCTCCTTTTTTTTCCTCTTTTTTCTCTTTATTCTTTTTTGTGGCTTACAAGAAATAAGACTGGCCACATGGTCGTGGTGGTGTGAAGGGGAGGTGGGTGAGCCTCCTTTCTCTTCAATTTGCTGTACAATACACACTTGTAGATGCCGAGACCACAGCTGTAGCATGTAGGTAAGTTCGGGACGGGATCAACATCCATGCATGTGGGAGACTTGAAGGACAGGTATTCGGGATGGATTTCTCGGGACTGGCGTTTGTCGGCCAGGGTTCAGACAAGGAATTAGGCGATGTGTTTGTCACAACATTCCCCCACGCTGTGCTCTCTTTTACCTGATGTCAAGTGGGATGGGGTGAATTGTATGCAGTGCGCCAAAGGTCAAAAATAACAATGAAAAAGGAAAAAAAAAGAATTAAAGAAAGGGAAAAACGTCCGTGTCCTTTGCCCGCCCAGCTTGGGTTGGGTTCGGGCGGAGACCCCGAGAATGGGGGTGGTACAAAGGCTGGCTGGGATTCCGGGGTGGGCAGATGGGGTTGGCTGCAGAGTCCAGGCTGTGAATGACCGGAGCTGGATGTGAGATGTGAGCGCGGGGCAGATGTTTGGGGTAGGACGGGTTTGGCGTAGCATTCAAGCCATTGCAGTCTCGAGGTCGTATTAGCCAGGCGAACACGACGAGACGGCAGAATACACGTCGTCCAAGCCACTCGAGAGAAAGTCGGACTCGACTTTGGCTGCGCTACCCGTTGTTTCTGTTATCCGCGGCCTGAGAGGTACGCGGTACACAAGTCTGATGTAGCACTACTGTAAGTCGGGCCGCGGTGTATCGGGGTATGAAGAATAAGGAACTGAGAACAGGTCAGATAATGTGTGCCACTTACACGAGGAGCTAGCCTAGGCTGTCAGGTGCGGGACTGGGTGGAAACGGGCCAAGCACCGGCCTACACAAGTAGAAATATCATACTGCCAAGCTGCGCTCGGGATGAATGTGAGATCGTTCACATCGTCCATGTCGTGGTTGGCATTTGTGTGGTTCATACCCGCGGGCCAACCGAATGCTATGCAAATCACCCGCTCGTTTTGGCCCTGCTAACCATATTCAGGCGGCATGAGGCAAACTATTAACCTCGTTAGTCAATGGTGGTGGGTTCCCAGGATGTCCGTAGAGAAAGAATTACATGTTTCTGATTTTGCCATGACGGGAGATAGACTGATGCCGGGCAACTATTCCGGGGAGGAAGCGGAATTAGCATGCTCGGAGTCGGCGAAGTTGGAGGCAATATTTGAAGTCCGTGGATGGCGCAGAATGTGCATACAGGCAGGAGGGTCAGTCGATGGGCTTCGCGATCAAATGATCGATAATCACGGTTTTCCCCCCCTTTTTTTGAGGCCTCCCGGAGAGCTGCATATGGCAGAGGATGGTGGGGATGGTAAAACTCATTGATGTGAAAGGAACATGGAAGCTTGAAATCCGGGGGAGAGGTATGGACAGGATCGCCGGAGAGGTGGTCTTGGGTCGAGGATCGAGGGGGCACGAAGGCACAAAAGCAGGACCAGGAAATGTCTACTTCGTAAGTCTCCTACACATGTGACGAGATTGAAAACTACATTTCTATCGAACTAGACAGCGACGGTAAGAAGCCCAATTACCCCTGTTTGAATGCTCCTGTCTCAAAGGAAAACCAATCTTTCTGGTCGCTCTTGCATCTGATCTTTAGAGATGACTTTGGAGTACCTTGGCATCGGATGACACAATTGTGGGCCTGGCGCTCTTTCGAGAGGTTCAAAGGTGCCGTGTCCTGGCTTCGTGCTCCTTCATAAGGAAGTCAGCATCCGCACTTCTGGCGGCTTCACCATCCTGCGCTTCATACCCCATCAATTGAGCTCGTCCTTTGTCAAGATGGCAGGTGCGGCCTCGAACACTGGACAGCACGAGGGTCAATCGATCAATGTCGACGTGCTACTAGTTTAGTGTGGGGATCCGCAGCCCTGGCGCCGAGACGCTACATTCCGTGCGCCACCACCCATCTTTCCATGCAGTTGACAGATGATGCCTGCTCAGTTGGATCAGTTTGCTGTACATCTGATCAAAGTCTGGATGTCCTTGCAGAAAAACAGGCAGGCACGATTCGAAGGGAAATCATTTTTCCTCCAATTGAAGGAAAGATCACCTAAGAGCTACTTGACCATTCGAGGTTATGGTAACAATTACGTACGCGACTTCCACCGGAGGAAAGACCTTTGCTACCCCTGCCCGGTGAGGTATCTGGCTTCAGAATGCCAACGACGAACAGGGTGATGCAGTGGACGTAGAGCCATTCGTTTGTTGTTTTAACCAGTGAGTCTCTCCATCCGTATCCTACTTGGGGTGCATACAAATGTTGTCTGGGTTGAATTCGTTGACACATGAGGTACAAAACGGAAGTGTAGACCTAACACATGCATGGCAAGACAACAGCAGCTCACTTTGAAAGCTCCTGTCCGCATCAAACCGACGTCCCTTTTCAATTTAGCCTGTTCAACTTCTTAATAAGAACAGAAGGAGTAATGGAAATCCTGGTCATGAAGATCTTGGTCAATTATATTGTGCTCTGTACTTCGTATGGGGTCTAGAGGGGTCCACGCGGGGAAGACCAAGACGCAATAGACCCCGACTCTCACGGCTCGCGTTGACCTTCCAACATGGGAATCATCGTCTAGACGGGAAGGAAGAGATAATATAGAATCCGCCGTCTTTCACGGGAGGCGAAGTTGCGGATCCTGAACCACGGCGTCCCAACTGCTCAAATATGATTCTCGTGTCGTCGCTGAGACCCGGCTAACGGGCTATTCTTCCGCAGGTAATCAGAAGCTCCCGCCCTGAGGCTGCCCTTCTTCGCCATATTCCCAAGCCAGACCGCACACGACCGACAGACCACAGTCCGGGGATCCTTGTCATAATTTTTCGATCATTGGAATCGGGAGTGGGATATCCTCTAAATGACCGAGGTTGTCCACAATGAGATGGAAACTAACCCCATTCAACATTTGGTGATCGCTCCATTGAGGCCACGACCTGGAGTGACACGCTAAAGCAACTGCAGGTGCACACTTGTAGCGGGGTACTGACATTTTGGCTAAGTAATGTGGGGGCGGGGTTGTCGCCAAAACGCCTCAAGTGCTGGTGTATTATTCGATCACGCATCTGGCATTTGGCCCATCACTCTTAACCCCCAAGGAGTAGCGGGGTTCTTACACAGCACTTATTCCCCTACGTGCAGGCTCTTTGCTCGTCATACCCGCGAACCGACCCCCTATCCCAATTAGCGACGCCATTGTCTGATGGCTGGCCCTTTTTAGCCGTCAGCCGGGCTCTTAGTGAGTCTGCCTCTTACCCTGTCTGCCTTCTAGATGAAGGAATGCCCCGAGTGTTGGCAGTCTCACGGACAATCCCCTATGTTGCATTTGGTATGCGGAGCGAGATATTACCTAGCCATTGATCGTTCACTCATTACCAATTCGAATACACTTTGAAATGTTGACAGGCTACACTGCTTCCCCCAACGACTATCTAACTATGTACCATCTGGACCATGACGACTCATGCCAACCTCGACACCACCCGTTCTGGTTCTACTACAAGCCTTTGAACTTGGGTGGGTTATGTTCCTGGCAATGCCACCAGCGACGCTCGAACCCACACCACATGCTCACTCTTCACGCACGCTAGAAGCTATCAAGACAGGAGAAGTTACATTGAAATGCCCGAAAAATGTAGTGATCGACTTATTACACATCGGCCTAAGGCTTGTAAGGGCTTATAATCAGCCGTAGTACTTCGTAGATGTATGTAGTGTGGCGATGGGCACGCGACCTCGCATTCCCCTTGAATGATACTGGGGCATATGAATTCCAGAGGCCCAGTCTTTCTATGTGAATCAATCCACACTCGCATTCTTAGATCACCTCTCAGCCAGTCGTAGCACACACTTTCCGGTATCACAGAGTCGATGCTAGCCAGGCGAGTCCCTGATGCAGCTTCCCGAGTTGACCTGCATAACACCTGAACCAGGGTCCCGTACTACGCTTCGTTGATAGGATGAGCGGTGGTCAGATGATTCCAGGTCTTTCATCAACTCGTACTAGTCTCCGGAGCTGTTCTTCCAGAGGTGATTAAGGTAGCGGGCAGAGGAAACTAGCTCGGATGTTTCGTGGTGTTTAACAGCTGGCCACTTGGCTAGAAATACTCGAGTCCGAGGAGCATTTCCTTCCTCGTGTCGTGTCGGCCGGCGCACTAGCGAATGAGACTGGTTGTGCTAGCGACCAGTGACAAAGTTCCGTTTAAGGCCTTGCGACAGACAGGTCAAGTTGGATTTGGGATAGCAGGTTTTTTTAGCAGAGTTTATTCAAGCAATCCCGGGAGTTGCTCGCGTGAGAGGCGCGCCGTTTTGGGGACAGCGGCAACAGCTCAATATATGAGGTCAGGTTGCTGCATGTTTCGTTCGAGAAGAGAATAACCTCGTCCGGACTGGTGATCTCGACCCGAATGAGGGATTAACACACTGGAAATGCGCGGTTACGATCATCGATGACAGCAAATTTTCTAGCAAATCCAAGGCAAACTCTCTCGCCGAAGCTCCGCCGGAGTCCAATGCGCTGACCTGCCACCATGAGCCAAGACAGGGTCTGTGGAGGTTGGAGGCTCACGGAGTGGTGCCTGGTGCCCAGCTCGCCAAAGATCAGAAGAACCTAGTAACGATGCGGACGAGGAGCAGTGCTGGGAGTGGCGTGGTGCAGACTCCCCTCACGAACGTGCCCACCAGTTCCAGATTCGCGGCCATGCTTGTAAAACAGCAAAGGTATGTAACCTAGAAGCTGGTTATGAGAAATCAAGAAACCAACTTTACGCTCTATATATTATCATCATTATTATCATCAGAAACGTAACTCATTACAAGCCTCACTCACCACACTTCCCAACAAAAGCCCCCTCGCCCTTCTGCAGCAGGAATATTATTAGATAGTGGATCCCGTTTTGATCAGGCGACGATCAACTGGGAT